>BGPR01002613.1:118349-133762 GCA_013235015.1 Araneus ventricosus
GAACACCTGTCGAACCTAAAAAAATATAAGGGCACAGAAAATGTATGAACATGATTTTCATGCAACTCCACGAATTTCAGTGCAAGATGGAATTGGCTACGCCGTTAAGTATATCATTTGGTACATGGGTATCTTCTCTTTCAGTGGTAACTCTTAACGCATGTATATTAAATCGCGAGGACCAGCGTTCCTTGCACTGATTCGAGGACGCGAGTTCCTTGCTTTGATTCGAGAACGCGAGTTCCTTTCTTTAATTCGAGAACGAGAGTTCCTTGCACTCATTCGAGGACACGAGTTCCGTGCACTGATTCGAGGACGCGAGTTCCTTGCACTTATTCGAGGACACGCGTTCCTTGCATTGATTCGAGGGCGCCAGTTCCTTGCACTGATTCGAGGACGCGAGTTTCTTGGACCTATTCGAGGACGCGTGTTCCTTGTACTGATTCGAGGAAAATCTTCACCTTATTAACTAACCCTTCTTTTAATGTTTCCACCGTTAACGTACAGGAATAGTATGTTTTGAAGTTTCTAGAGCATACTGAAGAAAAGGGGGTTTATTTAGTGCTTGTTTGGAAATATGTTTTATCAACCGAAAATATATAGCATATCAACTCTAATCGTATAGCAATGTATGAACATGATTTTCATGCAACTCCACGAATTTTAGCGCAAGATAGAATTGCCTACGACGCTAAGTATATAATTTGGTACATGGGTGCATTCTCTTTCAGTGGTTGCTCTTAACGCATGTGTTGATGCTAGTCTTGATCCATACACATACTTTAAGTGCCTTCATAAGAAGGAATATATTAAGAGTGAGGTAGAAAGAGTGTGGGGACTCAATGCTTCCTCTTCCGCACTTACAATTTTTTTATCAGAATAAAAACAAGATAGGCTCCTACACTTTTTTAAGCAACGTTTGTGGACAGAATTTATTTTTGATAATACTACACAATAAGTAAGTATTAATACAATAATTAATGTAATAAATAATGATTATAAATAAGTAATTAATACAATATGTAATAATAATAAATGAGTAATTATTACAATAAGTAAGTATTATAGACAATTTTTTTTATTAACATTGATTTCACAAGAAATTAATTCATTGGCCAATATTTATCATCTAATCTGCTCATAAAAACTCTTTCAGCAATGTGTTGAGTCGACACTTCTCATCGGAAACAACATCATTCGAAGAAGATACTAATCTTTCGAACGCCACAGAACTTCCGACTGAAGATAAATATTTTTTGGCTACAAAAAACAGACGCCGTTTGCAGACAAATTTTTTATTAGTATTGTTTCTGCAGGAAATCAATCCATTGGCTAATATTTATCTGTTCATAAAGACTCTGTCAGTAATCCGCCAACCAACAGACGCCTCGAGGAAGCGACTGTCAGTGATTGGCCTAAGATGATAGTCTAGTCGAACTTAAAATCGAGCCTATCTTCCGACCAAGTTTTTGAATTTAAAAAAAATAACCCGTTTAAACCGGTAGGTTTTTCCCATCCCTAGTTCTAGGGGTCATGATCGGTGAAGATCTGAAGAAATTTTCCGGAAGTCATGTCATGACAACCATTGCAATAAGTACACTTCCTATAAGGAAACTACCTTAAAGAATTCAAAGCTGATGAGCTGCATTTAGAATCACAGTGGGCATCTCATTGTTCTTGATATCTGGTGGACACAAATTGAACCATGGATTTGAATCCTTATACAGAAAATATGAGATTTCAACATTACCATTGTAGTTTCAGTGGAAAATGGGTGAAACAGGAACCTGTTTCACTTTAACTCTCAACCCTCCATTTAATACATTGATTCCAATTTAAATTAATGCATTAATTAATTTGATTACTACAAATTTTGCGCAATTCATAATTGTTTATTTAATGATTATTTAAATTATGTTTACATTCTTTGAACATCGAGCACGCTTTAATTAATTCAATATTAATTCCTTGATTATGTAAACACGATGTTCAACTAAATCTAAGTAAAATTTTACATAATAAAACTACCATTATAAATTATTGTAATTATATAAGTTTAAATGTAAACAGTTCTTAGAATAAGTATTTCTGTTAATTATAAAAATGTTTGACGTCTCACATGTTTACGGAAATATAAGTTTAGGATAAACAAACAATTTCGAGACATCTCTGCAAATAAACTGAAAAGATGTTCTTCTGGTGAAAGCAGTTTTTTGCGAAAAGTCAATATTTGAGCGCTTTCAGACTGAAGAATAAACATAAAGCAATATGCTCGCGACCTGAATGCAAAGAACGTGCGGAAAAAGTCTTGCTCTACAGTTAGCCTTAAAATTTCCAAATGTCTAAGGAAGAAGATCTAGGTATTTTCAGTTTCCAATTTCAGTGAGAAGAAAGATGCTTAGTTCTGAATGATGTAAAATCTCTATAAAGAAATACAGCCAAACCCCGTTTTAACGAACCCTCAACGGACAAACTCAGAAGTTCGTTCTAACCGAGGTTCGCTATATCCGTATTTGCAAAAAAAAAATGTCCCAACATGCTAAGATACTACTTCTATAATAAACTTTTTAATAACATAATATTTTCATTAGTAATTAGGGACAAATAAAGTATTAAATAATATACTCAATAATAAACAAACTAAACATTTATCTTTTTTTACTCATTTGCTAATCCATTACATTAAAAAAAGATGATATTTTTGGTTGAAAACTTTTCGATTTTATATACAACTCGTCAATTTGTTTATCCACTATTTTAAACAGGTCCATAACATGTTCGTAGTGTTTTCTGTGGCAAAAAAATTGTTCAAAACGTTTGTAGCCGCTTTTGCATCTGCAATTGAAGGCCCTGGTTCGTCTTGTTCTTCCTCCATATCTGAAGACGAATCCACAATAGAGTTGTTTTTTCCACGATATCTTTCCTCACTCACTTCCCCAGCTGACCTTAAAGTCCCCCCCTTCCCTGGTTGACACCAGGCCAGGTGTCCAACGGGGGAAAGAGGGGAGAGAGAAACTGTAAATAGCCTTGCACCAGGTCAGGTGTCCAACGGGGGAAAGAGGGGAGAGAGAAACTGAAAATAGCCTTGCCTATTGTTTCTTTGTCCCACTTATGGGGTTAGCAGCGACTCTAACAAAGGTACAATAAGCTAGGAATGTAGTCTCTGGACCAAGTTATTTCATGCAAAAGGGGTAACTCTTGTAGAAGTTGGGTTGACTTGAGCACAATTAGTAAAGAATGTCCCTTTGGGCAAGTAAAAGTTTGAAGTTTTAGGAATTTTCAATTCGCTGTAGCCGAGTCTCTAGCGTTTGCTGTTCGTTGTAACCGTATGAAAATACATTATTAACATAGGGCTTCAGTTGGGACCATGTAAAAGGTTCGCTGTAACCGAGGGTTCGCTATACCGCGGTTCGACTGTATTTTCAAAAAAATTCACTTCAATATACAGAACAGAACGCCGTCTCTTACCCCGTACCCGTGACCAGACCGGTCACTGAAAGTTTGATGGACAAGACACGGGAATTTTATTTAAGAAAAAGGTAAAACAAAATAAACAAAAAGAAAGAGATATTTATACTATGTACAGCACAGGCATTTTCCCTGTTACACTATTAGTTCGTAATTTCTTTTCTTTAGATGTTGTTATTCCTTTCTTTTCTAAAGAGGGGGGGGGAATGTCCGGTAACTGAGTCTTTTAGTTCAGCTCACTGGAAAGTTTAAAGTTAGGGAGGCGGAAAAGATCTCTGTTTTCGCTCATGAATTTGAAAATCCCACGAATTTTATGCCTGGAGACGAGGTTATTGACGACTCTTTTCGGCCATTCTTGTTCGAAGTTTGGCGCTGGCTTCCTCATATGCCAAGAAACTGTGTAAATGCACTCCGTGGCATAGTGAACTGCCGTGCCAATTCCACCACAGCTGCAACCAGCGGGAGTGGCTTCCCCTAAACTTCCCCAAAAAAGGTGCTGTTTCCCCTCCCACCGCGTGGATAAATTAGAAGACCACATACCAAATTTCAATTATCTAATGTAAGTTACTAAACCATTTACACACATCTAAGCAGCCTTTTAGCTTGCCAGCAATATCTCCGATCTGATTGTTACAAATTTACTACCGATAGTTGTAGTTGAAAATATCATGCACATTGGCAGAGTGCTTAAGAAATTAAAAAAGCATTTAGAACAGAATTGATGAATCAATTGACACTAATTTTGGTTTGTTACTTTATAACTTTACTTTTAACAACTACTTTCGTTCTGTCAGAACAAAAATAATGCACAATCCACTCAGAAAAAATGCATTACGAAATATACAAAATAAAACTAACCGCAAATCAAATATGCAACTCTTATTGAGAAAATGTTTCGGCGTGAAAGAAAAATTAAAAGAAAACACTCCATAATTAATTCACTTTTATTTGAGAAAAATTTGGCAGTGAGACAAGATAGACTGTATTACGGGAACAGCAGTAACCAGTACGCATGCGCGTGGAGAAGCGGATTCTCTTCAAAAGTAAATTATACGGAACGACAGACAGTCAACCCTTTGATGGATTTGTCCCAACATTTTATACGGACCTACATTCATGACGATAAAACTGTGTATAAAATTTTATCCATCTGGCTTTTCAAGTTTTTGAGTTATAGCGTTCGCATGACATCGAACATACAGACAGACAGACTTACCGTTGACGGATTTTGTCCAAAATTTGATAGAAACCTACAAATTATGTTTAACGACCACATACCAAATTTCATCCCCGTAGCTCTCATAGTTTTCGAGTTATCGTGTTCACAGACAGACACACAGAGAGACAGACATAATTCCAAAATTGTGTTTTTCGGACTCAGGGAGGTCTAAAACGTGGAGATTCGTCAAATCTCGAGATCGAATTTTTTGACGATTACAATACTTTCTCTTTGTATACTTCGTATACGAGAAAGTAAAAATGAAAGATCCTTCGCAAAACAGCTCTCCAACAAGGGCATGCTGATTCCATCGATCAATTCATCATTTGCAAAGAAACAGCACGTATAATGCAGCCCCAAATGAATGCAAATACTTTTATTGTCTGTATTTGTCACAGCTATCTCGAATTATTCTTCCACCAATACTCTTCAGAGAATTTGCGCCAATAAAATGTTGTCGCATAAATTTACAATTCACTTTCACACTTCGAAGAAAATTTAAGGTTACATTTCCAAAATGAAATTGATATCGAATTTCCAGCACGGCAGAGTTAGTTTCGAATTTCGCCCCGGCCTCCCAATAAAAAGGGCTTCCGAAATATTCCGAAGGCAGTAACAGGAATTCGAAAGGAAGGAACGTTCCCTCGAGTGGGGAGGAGAACCGGAAACACAGTTCTAATCCAATAGAACACCTCAGAAAATAAAATGGCGCGCCGCGCTGTAATCCGTAACACGTAATTCAATTCGACTTTGGATTCTCGCTCGGCTACGTGCGGGCCGAATATATCCGGAGGGAGGCGAAGAATTCCGAACAATATTGGGGAATCGGTGGGAAATTTATGATATGATGAGGGAGCTTCGAATAGATGTTACGGCAAGTGGTTGGCTGTTTCGGAGGTTCTCTTGGTGGTTTGATGGCTCTTCTGAAAAGGGTTGCGGTGCGATGAACTACCCGCTTTTAGTACAAGCAGAAAGAGCTCCGTTCCCATCTTTTATCCTTTTGGCCAATGGCGCTTCGGAATATCAAATTCTACAGAATAGAATGTGTGCTTCTATCACAGACAGATGCGGATGGGTTTTATTTGACGATTTTCTCCACACACATGGCTGAATTAAGCCTTGTTGGGGCCTGTAGACAATACAAACCTTCCGCAACTTACAAAACTAAATATTTTTTATTGATTTCTCATTTAATCTCAATTTTTAAATGAATAATATGAAGACAAACTAAAGAACAAAATATTTTTTAAAAAAGTGGTAAAAGAATTATAAACCTTTTTGAGTCTAAATACACTAATACAGAGTTTGTCAGGACTGTTGAGAGAGTCAGCCAACTACAAAAAAGTATGGATCACACTGATCTGCAAGCGAATTTGGAAACATGAAAAAATAATGTTTTGACATTTAAGCGATACTTGATTTTGATTTGAATAAGTTCGAGCACACGTCTGTTGTCAATGGATTTAAAACATTAAGTTAAATTTGCTTAAAAATGGGGTAAAAAATACAAAAGATGACGACTCATCGAATGGACATTACAGCAATTTGAAAAATAGAATGGATCACACTGATCTGCAAGCGAATTTGAAAACATGAAAAAATAATGTTTTGACCATTAAGCGATACTTGATTTTAATTTGAATAAGTTCGAGTGCACGTCTCTTATCAATGGATTTAAAACATTAAGCTAAATTTGCTTAAAAATAATGTTAAAAAATAAAAAAGATCACGACACATCGAATGGATGTTACAGCAAGTTGCAAAACAGAATGGATAATACTGATCTGCAAGCGAATTTGGAAACATGAAAAAATAATGTTTTGACATTTAAGCGATACTTGATTTTGATTTAAATAAGTTCGTTATCTCCACGCGCATGCGTACGGAAGCAATCGTCTGTGCTCACGAAAGGAGCGAATTACGTCAGTTTGTCCTTGAGACGGCAAGAGTGAAACCTAGCAGTGTGTGCGATAGATGCGTTTTAATCGGTACGCATCTCTTTGAATTCTTTACCTAGATACTTTTCAATCACTATAATGAAAAACCTTCTGATAGTCACTGGATTCTGGATAACAGTAGGTTCGAATTTTTTCAGCCACGCGGGGGAAGGAGAAACGGCACCTTTTGGGGGAAGTATACGAGAAAGTTTAGGGGAGAACACTCCCGCTGGTTAATTATCTCTCCGCTACACAACATTTCATGCAACGTTTTAGCTGTTTTATTAAACTGGCTGTATGAAAGATTATTTTCCTTTTATTTCACTTTTTACTTTCTCGTATGCGAAGTATACAAAGAGAAAGTATTGTAATCGTCAAAAAATTCGAACTCCAGATTTTGACGAATCTCCACGTTTTAGACCTCCCCGTCTTCTAAAAACACAATTTTGGAATTATGTCTGACTGTGAACACGATAACTCAAACACTATTAGAGCTAAAGAGATGAAATTTGGTATGTGATTTTTACACATAAAGTTTAGGTTTCTATCAAATTTTGTGCGAAATCTGTCTAAGGCAAGTCTGTCTGTCAGCGTTCATTGGACATTATAACTCAAAAACCTAAATAGCTAGATGGATAAATTTGGTACACAGAATTATCATCATAAATGTAGGTTCGCATCAAAAGTTTGGTTCAAATTCGTCAGCGAGTTGACTGTCTGTTGGTCTGTAAAATCGCTTACTTGTGAACACGATCACTCCTCAATACAATGACTTAGTTAAATAAAATTTGGTATGTGGCCTATAACCTTTAGATTTGTGACCAATTTTTGTTTCAATCGATTAAAAAAAGGCGTTCAAATTGCATATTCAGTTTCCTTACTATGGCTCAAGGCCATTTTCCGTCTTGGCGATATCCATGACCTTGGCGCGCGGTGAAGGAAACTCGGGAACAGTCATTGCATTCTGTGACACAGAACGCCGCGCTCTGTCCCCGTGCCTGATACCATTACAGCAACTGAACCGGTTGTATGGACACAGGACTATTCTGTGATACAGCAGGTAGGTTTGAATTTTTTTATCCACGTGAGGGAGGACAAATTACACCTTTTTGGGAAGTATACGAGAAAGTTTATGGGAGACCACTCACGCTGGTTTTCTATTTATTTGTTGATGAGTGATGTATGAAGCGAAAATCGCTCAAAATGATTTGCATGGTAGTCCGTTGAAGTTTAGTTGTTATATTAACATCCCGTTCTGAAGCAACACATCGGATATTTCGGGACGGACCTCATTATTTTCAACCGCGTTCAGACCTAGCAAACCTTTCGACTCGGAGCTACCAAATTTGGAACGTAGGAGGAAGATCTCTCAAAATTTTAGTTAAAAATTAATCGATATTTTAGCATTTTCCTCAATAACTTCGGAGCATATGATTGCGTAAAATCTATTTTTAAATCTCTTAAAAATATTTAAAAAAATAGCTCTTCAATGATACCCATTTTATTTCCGTACAATTTTCCTCAATTCTTAATAAATTTTTAAAAACATTTTAAGAATATTTTACAACAATTCATATCATTATTTTTGTTACTGAATTTATACTCACGCGAATTGCGATGATATTTAATTCATTTTTTTTTCTGCGCACGCTAACATTGCGTGTTCATCTGTATGTTATTTCTTGAGTTCTTTAAACATTCGTTAAATTACGATTTCTACAATTTATGCTTGGATTCATTTTCCTAAATGTACAATTTAGATTTTATAAAACATATTGGACGGTCGTCGAATTTGAATAACCTAGACATTTAAAATCTTCATTGACAAACAAGTAATTTTAATGAGAAAATGTCGTAAAATCTGTAATAGAATTGTTTAGAGATGTCCGTAACGCTGGGCGGAGCTTAAAAGAATCACTCCCCTTTTGTCTGCGTCATTATTGAACGAGAAAATCGGATGATTGTATAAGAATACTGCCTCATCTTTCAGCAATGAAAGAGAAACACGCAATTAAATATTTGTTTCAACAATGAGAACAGACTGAATTGCGTTTCAATAATGAAAAATGTCGTTGTAAATTATAACAAAAAATATTTTTTTAAATTTATTAAAATTATAGAAACAATTGTAAAGCAACTTATTGATATAATTAAAAAAGTACTTTTTTGTACTTTTAAATGGTCTAAAAATTATTCTTTGAACTTTTTGATTCAACTTTTGATAGCTTTAGCATTCCTTTATTATTTTTTGCCTTGGCTTCTATCACTTTCAATTTATGCTGTCTACTAGTGATGATAATTGCTTTTTGAGATATTTCTGTCGTTTAAGGTAATAATCACATTTATATAAATCGCCCAATTTCGCCAAGTGTTTGTGGTTGAATCTAGACAAAAAATTTCCCCAAACCATGTTTTTAAAATATGCTAATTAAATTATTATAGTAAATTATAGCCAAATAAATTTCTTATCTCAGGGTATAATAACATATTTTCCTACTTACTTCCAAACAGAACAAGGTATTTTTGTCTTTTCTTAAGATGAAACCTAAATCTAAACACCTGTTCTCTAACTATAACCGTGTAGTGCTCTCTCTTAAAAATGATTTCATACATCACATTTGCATAGTTACAGCATCATTTGCATATTTTACTGCCCAAATATTTATTAGAATTTATGATACCGGTCCAAACCATTCGCCGGTCTAAACTCGGTGACTCTCCCCTACAGAATGCTGAAGTGAAATGAAGATATTCTTCGTAAAGAATCAAATTAAAGAATTGTTAAATATTTATTATTAGAAAAATAATTATACAACTTCTTTGAATTTTTTATTCGAACGCACATCTAATATTTATTCATCTAATGCTCTTTTAACACTCTATTTGCTCTCTTAGAAAAAAATATTTACCTTCCATAATTGCAAATTTAGCTTTTCTCACTTCTGATTGATATTCCCAATAACTGCCACAACATCACATTTTTTTTCAATCCGTTATGCTACGAACGAAAGTAATAAGGCGTTTTATTAAACACGAGTCAGTGACGATATTTTTTCGATCGCCACCGAAATCAGTTTTTCTACCGACAAAAATCGAGTCTCCGAAGTGCTTTGATTTAACTATTTTCGGTGGGCAGCGGCGCAATTCCGACTGGAAATACCCAATCCGGAAACATATTCTGTGTAAAGAATCAATTTAAAGAATTGTTAAATATTTATATATTAGAAAAATAATTATACAACTTCTTTGAATTTTTTATTCGAATGCACATCTAATATTTATTCATCTAACGCTCTTTTGACACTCTATTTGCTCTCTTAGAAAAAAATATTTACCTTCCATAATTGCAAATTTAGCTTTTCTCACTTCTGATTGATATTCCCAATAACTGCCACCACATCATATTTTTTTCAATCCGTTATGCCACGAACGAAAGTAATAAGGCGTTTTATATGTGCCTACCTTCGGAGCACTTTTTTTGAAAAAAGGGAAATTTTTATTCAATACTTATGTTTTCAGTTATAATGGTGTATAAAACTGTTAATTCAAATGCCATTTTAATGAACAAATTTTTAATTTTCCAAATCTTGACCATTTTTGGTCAAAATTTAGTAAAAATTGACGTTTACGCCAAACTTCCTATAACAAATTCCAATGCATGTATATTCCTTTTTCTTTCAATAATATATTTGGTATACATTTACCTGTGTTATAAAGCAGAATATTTAGAGTACCTCTTAAAGTTACTGAGATATACCAAAGTTTGTGTACGCAACAGCTTTTTACAGAAAAAACTATCACTTTTTCAAATAAAAACAGCTCTAAAATAAATAATTATGCACTTTAAGCTATATTTGAGGTTCATAACATGCCTAGAGATGTATAGAACACTGTGGTTAAATTTTATTTCAATATCTTAAAAACTTTTTAAGAAATGAGATTTTTCGTAATCCAAAAAAATGAAAATGGCTATTTTCCAGAAAACGCAAATGAAGATTTTAAAGTCGCACAAAAAATTATATACATATTTTAACAACTTAAAATTCACAGTATTTGTAAGTTAAGCCTTCTTTGACTTAAATTTAAATCAAAATTAATTAAAAATTAACTTTAAATTTTTTTCTTGATAATTTTGTTTTTGGTTCGACTTGTCGCTTCGATTTCTTAATTCTCTCAATATCAATTTCTATGTAGTTTTTTTTAATAATTTCTGGTTCAAGTTTGACATTAAGATGGTTAAATACAGTCATCAGCCTTATATCGCCTGAATTGAATAATTAAACTGTTATTTTACTACCTAATAACAGTGTTTGGAGTGAGCGAAATTTTCTTTAGGTAAAATATCCCGTAACTAGACAAACAGTTGTCAGATACGCCTAGAACAATAATAAAAAATAAATAAAACCGAATTCTATATTTAAAAAGTAAATTGTACATTCACATTGTCTAAGAGTAAAGAAATAGCTGTTTAGATGTGTTTTTTGCATTTCTATGGCTTAGTTTCGGTTTCGAAAATTTCACTTCTGGTTCATAATTTAGGCAATAACTTTGTTTCTAACTATCGGAGAAACTAAAGTAAACCATTTTTGGAATCCTAAATGTATGGGCTTTAATACAAAGTAATAAAAAAAATTCGAAAATTTTCATGAAAACGTCGATTTTAGGGTAGGCACATACCTTAAACACGAGTCAGTGACGATATTTTTCCGATCGCCACCGAAATCAGTTTTTCTACCGACAAAGATCGAATCTCCGAAGTACTTTTATTTAACCATTTTCGGTGAGCAGCGACGCAATTCCGGGTGAAAATACCCAATCCGCTATGAAAAGAAAGAAAGTAATAAGGCGTTTTATTAAACACGAGTCAGTGACGGTATTTTTCCGATCGCCACCGAAATCGGTTTTTCTACCGACAAAAATCGAGTCTTCGATGTACTTTTATTTCAGCGTTTTTGGTGGGCAGCGGAGAAATTCCGACTGGAAATACCCAATCCGGAAACATATTCTGTGTAAAGAATCAATTTAAAGAATTGTTAAATATTTATATATTAGAAAAATAATTATACAACTTCTTTGAATTTTTTATTCGAATGCACATTTAATATTTATTTATCTAATGCTCTTTTCACACTCTATTTGCTCTCTTAGAAAAAAATATTTACCTTCCATAATTGCAAATTTAGCTTTTCTCGCTTGTGACTGATATTCCCAATAACTGCCACGACATCACATTTTTATTCAATCCGTAATACCACGAACGAAAGTAATAAGGCGTTTTATTAAACACGAGTCAGTGACGCTATTTTTTCCGATCGCCACCGAAATCAGTTTTTCTACCGACAAAAATCGAGTCTCCGAAGTATTTTTATTTAACCATTTTCGGTGGGCAGCGGCGCAATTCCGGTTGGAATTACCCAATCCGGAAACATATTTTCGAGATATTTACTTTAAAGAACGAAAAACGGGCAGAGAAATGGGGTAAATAAGATCGGGTAATCCCCACATAAATCGTTTTTCTGCTCTCCCTTCACAAAAATAAAAAACGGGGGCGAGATCGCTGGAAACTTTTTTTTCTCATACTCGGCAAAGAAAAAGACACTTTCTTTCAGGCAGGAATGAGGGGGAGGTTCATTAGACTCTCCTCCACCCCCATCCCCAAGGACGCGCACCCCTTGAAACACAGGAATCGTTTGGTACAGCGTAAGGTCTGTTACAAGACAGTTATGGAAATTTTTTTGCCTATCTTCGCGGAAAGCACGGTTTCGCCTTTTAAAAATACCGGGGAATAAAAAGAGCTTAACTTTGTGAGAGTGGGGTTTGGCTATCTCCCCCAGGGCGAAGCATTCGGTGAACACGATTTCCAAAAAGGTTTGATAAAATTTTGTTAAAGAAAAGAAAATTTAAATGTACCTTAAGGGAAGAGATTATTTTACTTCTTTGCTTTTTTGGGGAGAAGAGGTAAGGAAAAAAACTGCGAGGTTATTCCGCAGTCCAAATATGTAAAAGAAGTCACTTTGACTTCTCGCTTACTTTTCTTATCGAATTTATTATTTAAATTTCTCTTGCCTATCGAATTCGCGGGGTTGAAACGGCTCCATTCATTTTAAGCTCCAAGTTAGAGGAAAGAATCATAAGAATTTAACTTGAAATTTAAAAGGTACGTAACATTTTTTTACGAGTGGTACAGCTTCCATACGAACATAATTTCTACCATTAGCTATTGATTCTGGGATAAATTTTTAATATCAAGATATGCAGGGAAAATATGTACTGTTCCCTTTAATGGGTGGAATGTATTTAGAGATTAGTTACAGAATATCCCATCGCTGCCACCAAACTATATTAACTGTGACGTACTGGAAGCAAGTGTTAACTACACAAACACGCACAGCCATTAAAAGTAGAATAAATATTTAACATCGAAAGATACAGGGAAAATATGCACAGTAGAGTCTCGATAATTCGAGGTGAAAGGGACCGGGCCTACCTCGAACTATCGAAAAGTGGAATTGTCGAAATCATAAAATTTAATAAATAAATAAATGGAAATAAAAGCAATTTTTAAAATTTCAGTGTAGTATATTTAAATGAAAAATGTACTTATATATTATAACATAACTGCTGATAGAAACAGGTTAATTACATTTTAAAATAATTTTCAATTGTTTTTTGTTTAAACACATTGCTCCTATATATCGATCTTATATATATCCAGTTTTCTTTGGGAGGGCCATTTCTGCAGGTGGCTTCGGGATGCGCAGTGGACAAATGACCCGTCGAACAACAATAAAAACCATATGTAATAATTCTTTCATGTGTTCGTCATTATTTTTGAGCTAAACCGATTTTTTTTTCACTCACTCGGATTTATGGAAAACTCGAACAATCGATACTCGAATTATCGATACTCTACTGGACACAGTTCCCATTAACCGCTTAACTCTTTAATCCCGAGGCGACTTTTTTCTTCTAGCTCTTTTAAAACCGGGACTTTGGGGAATGAAGCGACATGAATTGGACTCCCCAACCTGGGTGGTCATTTAACCCTCCCCCACTCTTTGCTGTAACCTTCCCTTAAGGCGCACGGAAATGATCTATGGCTTGCAAGGATAATTGGACGCCCTGCCGCGCTTATCTCCTAAGGGATCTCAGAACCTCACCTCCCCTCAAAAGAAGCCAACCGCCTCAGACCGGCCTTCGTCGATGTTAAGAGGAAATTTTTAGACCGCCCGGGACCACCTCGCTCGGTGTCAGAGGGCTAAGGACCGAGTTATTTTGAAACCTACGGTATTTAGGACGAGTTAACTCGGGTTATGTCCTTAAGCGGTTAATAGGTTCAATATATTTAGAGATTCAATTCAATTCAAAACCCAGGAGAGCAGGAACGAAATAATAGCCAGTGACATGGGATAGCCTCTGTGTAAAATTGCCGGTCAGCAACGTGTTAATTCAGTTGAAAATGAAATTTGCGCAAATCATGTAGAAAAAATAAATTAAACCCACCTCCATTTTCTTTACCGGTGAAGTTAATTCAAGAAGCAGACCTTCATATAGTAATTATAGGTATTTGTTAACCCCCATTTCACGTGAGAAAACAGACCAACATATAAGAAAATTAATACATAAATCTTAAGGTTTTCATCACCAACAGGAGCTCTTACATGTTTCGATCGTGAGACCTCGACTTGTAAACTTGGCTAGTTACGTTGGACGAAGTAGGATTAGTCACACCACAAACAACAACGTCGGAAAACAAAGAAATATTTCAGACTTTAATCATTCTTCTGACGAAACTCAAACTTCTAATTAATATTAAAATGAGACGCTTTTCTACATGAAATACCGTATTTCTATGGCCAGCAATCTCCTACTTATTGCTACGTCACATAAGCTGCATCTGTAAAACAGATTAAATGAATTATACACAGATAAGATGATACCGATAAATAATAAAACTTTCGATCAATACATTTTACGTATAAACAAGAGTATCTAATCTCCGGTTAAGAATTCAGCAATGCGTTTGACCGTAACTGCGTGAAAACAAACATACAGATAAACAAATGAAATGATAAACAGTCGAGTTGAAGCAAGAAGCGGATTACAGCCTTTGTTGCTTGAAATCCCATAACTCCTATCATTCAAGATTCAAGTGAAACAAGAACTCGTTTCGCTCGATCGAAGAAAATACAGCAACGCGTTTGACCGTGACTGCGTCGAAACAAACATACAGACAAACAAATGAAATGATAAACAGTCGAGTTGAAACAAGAATTCGTTTCGCTCGATCAATGAATAAATAAAATTTACAGTATACTCTTTATACTAGAAAATGTCTCATCTTGGTAATAATGAAATGAAAATTATTTTACTTCTTAATCATGTAACCACCAAAATTATATTCATATCCAAATTAAATCTGATGAGGAAATTTAAAATTTTCATAATTAAGCGGTACAAGTTTATAAGCTTTTCAGAGTCTGATATTAATCGGAATTCTCTGCTTTCATTTTCACATCATTTCTTGTCTCTAAATATATAATGCACTCATAAAACACACTATGTTGCAAGAAACTTCTATGATAGCACAGACTTATTCATAATTATACATATTATTCTCAATCTATTGGTACTCCGTATGTTTTATACCTTTTTCCGTTACAGAAAATAAACAAAATTCTATATTTTCAATCTGAAATCATTTCTTGTCTTTAAATGATATAATGCACTCACAAAACACATTATGTTGCAAGAAACTTCTATGATAGATTCATAATTATACATATTAT
>BGPR01002613.1:149937-168957 GCA_013235015.1 Araneus ventricosus
GGCAGGTGTTTGACGGAGATAAGAAACATCAGTTCTCCATCAGAATGTTATACATATAAAGCAACTTTTTATACCAAAAATTATTATTAATTACGCGTGTCATCCTCAATATTAATGAATATTCATTCATCGTTATTAGAGAACTATTCGTATTTTTACAATTGAATTATTATTATTATTGAATAATTTATTAATATTAATGAATATTCATTCTGTATAAATAAATATTGAGAACGGCAGGTGTTTGACGGAGATAAGAATCATCAGTTCTCCATCAGAATGTTATACATAGAAATCAACTTTTTATACCAAAAATTATTATTAATTACACGTGTCATCCTCAATATTAATGAATATTCATTCATCGTTATTAAAGAACTATTCTTATTTTTACAATTGAATCATTATTATTATTATTATTATTATTATTGATTTGTTTTCAATATTACTGAATATTCATGCAGTATAAATAAATATTGAGAACGACAGGTGTTTGACGGAGATAACAAACATCAGTTCTGCATCAGAATGTTATACAAGGAAAGCAATTATTTATATGATTATTTTTTATTAATTACACGTGCCATCTTCAATATTTATGAATTGTCATTCATCATTATTAATTAACTATTATTATAATTACAGTTGATTTATTTAATATGAATGAATATTCGTTAAATATCAGTGAATAAATACTGAGGATGACACGCGTTTGACGGGGTTTATAGCAGAGCAAACATAAGGTCTTACGGCTCTCTCAGAATGCTATTCATAGAAAGGGCTTTTTTGTACCAAAAATTATTATTAAATACGAATGCCATCCTCGCTATTAATGATGTTGAGGATGGTACGTGTTTGACTAAGATGATTGAAGAGCAAGTATCTTAAGGTTCTTTCAGAATGTTATTCATAGAATGAACTCTTTATACCAAAAATTATTATTAATTACGCATGTCCTCCTTATTATTAATGAATACTGAGGATGACACGCATTTGACAAGGATTATTGCTGGATGAACATCAGTTCTTATGGCTTTATTAGAATATAATATATAGAAAACAATTTTTTGGTACCAAAATTTTAAATTATCTTGTAAAAGATTGCTTACAGTGTTAACGGAAGTTGTTGTTTTGATTTCTCTGTTGAACGTGGAAAATATCAAAAAACTTTTATTAAAGATTATGATATTTTTTTGTTTCGTAAGGATGAGGAGTTCATTTTGATGAATGGAATTTTTTAATCTTTCAAAATCACTATTACTTTTGTTAGCAAACTGGGCTTGTTTTGGGGGATTGGATCATTTTTTTGACGTGGCGTTTCCCACGGACGTGACAACCATTTAATGATTTATATGTTTATTATAATTTTAAACGTATACCTCTGCTTTTCGTGTCACATTTCAGCATTCAGCATTCAGTGTAAAAATATCCTTATATATACAAAAAACTATGTGTTATCTGTTCCTTAAAAAATTCTCTGGAGTAAAAGAAAGAGAATGTTTTCCATTTCGATAAAAAGGTAGTCTTTTAAACAGATACGTGTTAATGTTATTTTATTTGCTACAAATATTACATAATTCACATCGCAGACCTTTGATTTCATTTCGAGTGCGAACATGAAGAAAACGAATAAGTAGCAGACGTAGACTTACGTCTCTCCATAGTGGTCTAATAAGGTGTCGGGAAAGAAAAAAATTATGACGCTTTTTGTGGTATATTTAAACACTTATAGCTCCGCAACCAAATAACATAGAGAGTTGGTTTTAGCTTCATTTAACAGAGAAACGTTGACATTGAAGATTGCAAAAAGAATTTTAGAATTTGTAATTACAGTAGAGTTGCAAATTTGGCGTTAATCACGAAAACTTTTACATAGATAGAGTCACATAGTCACACTAGACTAATAGTCACTATAGACTATAGAGTTAATAGTCACAAACAGCTACTTTAGTCACTGAAAGTCACAGTTGAGTAAAGTAAGTCCACGTCCTTCAATCCCCCCGGCCGTTTCGCAGAGACAGCTTCCCTTCAAATTTTTCTTTTTCTTTTATCGATATCACTTGTTTATATTAAAGGGAAAAATATTTTTCTAAATCTTTCAACAAGATATAACTTTCGATTGGGCGTACGCAGTATAAACTTAAAAACTGCTTATGAATAAAATATCGGAAGAAAAAAATTAAGAATTTAAAAACATAATAAAGTGAAAAGAAATACTTATTTGTTTAAAGAAAACGAACTGTAGAACTAACAGATTCAGTTTATTTCCACCGAAACAGCATTTTTAATTATCTCATTCAATCCGGTATTTCTAACGGTTTTATATTGTAAATTATTTTCAACGAAGGGTCCATTTCCCCTTTTGAAAATAACTGAAACACTCACCACTACCAAGAGATTCATATTGAAGCGATTTTAATCTTTAAAAGCTTGCCAATTTATTTTATTAAAAATAACAACAAATAACGAATAATAACACAAAATTTTTCAAATGTAAATTATTTTCAGCTGACGGTTCATCTATTTATTCATTTTGAAAATAACGTAAATACTCATCATTACCGTCCACCATAGAAGTCTTTTCTATTAAAATTTTTGCAAAACATATTCCTTTTCTATGCTCATATACTTTTCTTCAGGTAATCAGATTGAAATATTTTTAAGCTACAAAAGCTTTTTTCCAAAAATTCAAAATGAAAAAAGTGAGAATACATTTCAATAAACTTCTTTTGCAAATCACATTACACTCGTTTCATTCGCAACCAACAAATTCCAAAAGTTCGACGGATTTTGAAAATAAAATGTTTGGGCAGACAAAGAATAGTCGATGAATAAATTATTCATCTGAATCGCTTATGATACTATGAACAAACAAAAAAATATCTATTGCGCTACAATAGTTTCATTATTAATGAGAGAGAAGAACTTCAATTTTAGGAACAAAGTAATAAAAGTTATTTAAACTATACTTAAAACATAAAACCGGGAAATATCACAAACAAAAACAGAGAAATCATAAGGTTTCCATTACTAATTAATTCTTCAAATATCTAATATAAATTCTTTAATACAACCGCTTCAAGAACTCTAAAGACAATATAGTTTTCCATACAAAATATATTCCCTGAAGCATATATCAAATCAAACAATTTTAAATCATTTATAATTATTTGAGTTGGAGAGGTTAAATTTCAAAAATTAATATGATGTAGGAAATATATTATTTGAAGTTTTGAATTTGTATGCATATTAAATTTTTGCGAAAAGCCATGCATATATATCGTTTTTCATTAATAGTATGAATGCTGCCGTTTATATTCCCTAGACATTCAATAAAGTATTATTGTTTTCTAAACATTTAAAATATTAAGATACTTTCATTTCTATGTAATTATTTTGATGCTTTTGGTTTTTAGTCTTCTATGCGATGCACGCGTTTGTTATGTTGAGTTGAGAAAATAAAATAAAAATTAATGTGAAGAAGCATTTCTGCTTAGTTCCTTTGCTAACTTTTTTTTTGTTATGCATCTGAAAAGGTGCAAGTTAACGGTTATGCCCCGATCAATACGTATCTGTTGCGAATATTTTTTAAGAAAATGAATTTTTTGAGAATACAGCTTAAAGTTTACTAAGCGTAAAATTCCTGTGTATTAAAAAATTAACTGTAGTTCTTTTTTCAAAAATGGTTGAAACCTTTGTTTGATTTTAAAAAGTTATGCAGATAATTTTCAAAATCAGAAATTAAAAATTCTTCCAAACTCCAATTAAAAATATCACTTATATCGAGTGATTGAATATCGTTGTGTCTATATGCTGTGCAACTAAATGTCCTTCGGTAGTATTAATAAAAATTTCTAAAAGCAAAGATATATAATGTGTTTTACCGAAAACGAGTGAGTAAAAATATATTCAACGTTTGAAATTGAAACGTGCATACAAATAAATAAAAGCTTCTATTAGAAATGGATGTAATATTTTCCTTAGATATAAAAGGCAAAACTCGAAGAAGTAAACACATTCATTATAACTGTATATAGTACTTTCATTCAACTAGAATGGAAAAGCGTATGTTGAAAATATTTATAAATGTTCTAGTTTTTTTTTTCTTAGTTAAAAAAATTCGAACACGAGTTTAGTTAAATCGCATCTTCCAGTAGAAGGATCCTTCCGTATCTAAACTTAGCTAATCTTAATTTAGTTTTTAGGAAACTAAACTAAACTTATTTGCATGAAGATAAGTTTAGTTTAGTTTAGATGTAAAGTAAAACCCCAGGAATCCGAAATTTCGGACTATCCGAACATCTTTTTTAAATTTTCTAAAAACACTTTTACTGAAAAATGAAGGAAAAATAACAATTTCGAATCAGAAACGAAGCTGATGCTTATTCCTAACTTAAAAGAAGTATTGAAGTATCAGCACCTTAATTAGGAGAAACAAACTCAGATATCTTCTTAATTAGGAAAAACAAACTCAGACATCTTAATTAGGGAAAACAAACTCAGACATCTTCTTAATTAGGAGAAAGAAACTCAGATATCTTCTTAATTAGGAGAAATAAACTCAGAAATCTTCTTAATTAGGAAAAACAAACTCATATATCTTCTTAATTAGGAGAAATAAACTCAAATATCTTCTTAATTAGGAGAAATAAACTCAAATATCTTCTTAATTAGGAGAAACAAACTCATATATCTTCTTTTCACCCCCCAACTTAATTGCCCTTGTACCGTGCGAATCGCCGCGTGCTTCACAGAGCACTCAGAGTCAATACTCTACTGCATTTGGTATATCAACGGAATTCGAACAAAGGTTAGCCCCAATTAATTCGGATTCTCTGGGTTCTAATGTATTAACCTCCCGTTTTCAAAGCAAAACAAAGGCTATATAGGGATGGAGGTCGAGAGTTAGAAGCGCGGTTGACGACACCTGAGATTGTATCCCCATCTCTAAACTTCCACACCACACCAGCGGGAGGACATCTGACCCACTTCCTGTTCGAAAATCGGTATAATAAGCGTGCTCCAGGCCCACACATGTCGGATCTTCAGTGGAATCGGGTTTCGAACCTGGAACCCTCCAGCCTTGAAGCCGATATCTTACCGTTAGGCCACCACGATCCTTTCATGGAAATAAACATTTCGGCGTAAGAAACAACTTGACGGTTTTCATCCATCCGGATCATTGTAGCTTTGAATTAACATGTTCGACATACACAGATATAATTCCAACCAGCGGGAGTGTTCTCCCTTAAACTTTCTCGTATACCCTAACAAAGGTGACATTTCCCAGCACCTTCGCGCTGATAAAAATTCGAGTTTTTTGTACGCCCAGAACGCATATTTATGGATCCTACTATGGTTTGGATTGAGGTCGCTTTTCATTGGCTCTCAGCTTCACGTGACTTCGCTTGCTTCTGAATGATGTCATAGGAGCGCGCTTAGTTTGGATTCCGATTTTTGTCTTAGCTATTGTATTATGGAGGAACCAAAATTATCTTTATCTTGAATTCATCATTCCCTTTAGAAATATTCAAATAATCGTAATTAAAGATAATTTTGGTTTCTGTATGCAATTATACAGAACAACAGACAGTCAGCCCGTTGAAGGATTTGGCCGAAAATTTTATACTGACCTACATTCATGACGATAGAACTGTGTACCAAATTTTATCCACCCAGCTATTTAAGTTTGTGAGTTATCGCGTTCACATTAACACGAACATACAGACAAAAAGTCTTCGTGTGGAGGGATTTTGTCCAAAATAGAAACCTACGAGTTATGTGTAAAGACCACATACCAAATTTCATCCCCGTAGCTCTAATAGTTTCTGAGTTATCGTGTTCACAGGCAGACAGACATAATTCCAAAATTGTGTTTTTCGGACTCGGGAGGTCTAAAATGTGGAGATTCGTCAAAATCTCGAGTTCGAATTTTTTGACGATTACAATACTTTCTCTTTGTATACTTCGTATACGAGAAAGTGAAAAGTTCCACTCTTCCACGACTAAATCCGGTTGAGTTATGAAGCTCCCAATTTCATTATTTTAAACTAATCAGCGTCCGCATCGAGCAAGCGATTTCATTGATTAGCGAATCTTTTTCGAGGATGGCAATGAAATGGTCTAAAATCATCGAAAATAGCGATATTCAAAGATTCATGACTCGGTCTGTTTTATCCGCAGAACAGTGGAACTTTTTTCATTTAAAATGAAATTTCTAGAATATTTTATTGCATATTACTAATTAGACCAGCTGAGAGTATAAAAATATAGACTTCTTAATTTTTTCAACAATAATTTCATTGACTAAAAAAACATACAATTGTTTGCCTCATTTAAAAAAATTTTCCACAGGAAGTATAAGCTTATTTGTAATGGTTTAGAAATTGACAGACATTCGTTGACAATTTCTCGATGAATTTAATACAGTTCTTAAACTCTACAGAATTCACTTACTTTCATGCAATTTATATTCAGGATTAGCTGCTGATAGCCATTATTTATCACAGCTACTTTCATTCAAAATTTCCTCAAAGTTCGAAAGTGCACTTTCTAAGTCCCCAACTTTCCTGATTACTTGAAAGCTAAGTAACTTTTGTTGAGCTTAGTTAAATTTAACTAACCTTCAGTTTTCTAAGCCATTATCAATCTCTGTTTTGTCCGTGAGCTACTTGGCCGAAAACTGCGTCTGATAATGGAATAATTCAAACAAAGAATTTTAAACAACAAACAAACTAGACTAGCTTAACAAAGCTTAACTAGAATTTGGAATGGTTTGAATATGATTAATTTACATTAAATTTTAAACATATATTGAATCCCGAAGCCTTATTTAAGAATTAGAAATACTGAATATGAGTTCTAACAGAATGACAAATGGAAAGGAATTAATTTTAATTCATACTTCGAGGAATATATCTTCAGTGAATCTCGTTTTCAAAAAAAACAAATTAAAAGGCAGGATTGATCAAAGAGGAGGAAATAAATAACTGAAAACTATTTGGAACTCTATTTGACTTAAAAATATTCATATGAATTAATGTTTGATTAGCAAAAGCAGACCCAAATTTGACTTAACGAATTCTTCGAATTAGTTAAGATGAATTAACTGATTGAATTTTCATCCCAATTGAAATATCATAAATTCTCAAAGCCTTGCCTTAACTATTTTAGTAAGCTACTTAAGATATTTTAGAATTAGTAATACAGCCAATAATAATATGCTCTAGAGTTTAGAAATTTATTACGATGCTTAATTCCTCATACAGTTTTATAAATTAATAAATATTTGGATTGAAATGGATTTTATAATTAGAGTTTTAATCTACCGAACTTTTATAGTTAGCATATTTAAATAAATCATAGTTAATTAAAACGATTCAATGAGTTACTTCCTGAAAAAGGGATGTGGATTTTTTCTGTTGCAAAACATAAAAATAATGGAGTTAATATTAGTTTATAGAGCATACATGAGTTGTAATAATATGTAAATTAAATATCTTTGATTTAAATTTATATTCACTTGCGATGTAAATCAACAAAATTTCTCCAAATTTTAGTTTCATTCATAAAAATATACTTTACACTAAAATTTCTTTAAGATAAATCTAATTTTTTTCCTACTTTTGCATTCATAATTATTATTCTTGCAACGTATGTTATATATTTTGTATGGCACACCATTTTTAATATAATTTGAATATATCTTACCATTTCTGAATAATTTCTACGAAAATTTATAAATATGTAATTATTAATTTTTAAAAACTTTAATAACTATTAATAACTACTATTAAAAATAACTATTAATCTGAAGCTAAAATTACAGCTTGAAAATGATATTAAATTTATTTTTATTTAAACCCATAAATTTGCTTGAGGATTTTAATAAAATATATAATTATTAACAAGAACATGAAATTTTTGTCAATTTATTCCCATCTGAGTTCTTGTATTGACTAACTTGCGTAAATAGAGTTTAACGTATTATTTTATTTATAATATATTTTTAGAACCTAAATTTTCTTCGCCAATAATATTAGACTAATTACATATTCTTTGGTCTGATTTGTGTTGCCGCTCACAAGGAGGTTTACACAGAAGAATTCTGATGTCATTCCTCCCTATGATAATAGATTCTGTAGGGAAGTAAATTTACAATTATAAGAATTTTGGAGAAATAAGCGTTTTAATTATCAATTAGAAACAAAAGCTTCGTATTGTCACTCAGCGTATTCATTCCATCAATACAGATATCCGTTTTAAGTCTTCAACATTTAACCAGCTAAATATCTAAACTTATAAAAGTCAATGTTTGTGTGCCTGTGTGTGTGTCTGCGATGTCCAGACGAATCTATCACACTTACAGCCATGAAATTTGGCACACAGATAGTCGTAATGGTGACTCAATGCACCTCGAAGCCGGAATTTTGAAATTTAATCTAGAAAATTTTGTATTTAATATTTTATGTTGTTTTGGGTGATTTTTCGCACTCATTTCTCAATAGCATGGCTTTGAATAATTGTGCGAAAAAAACAGCTACACCATCGAAAGAACAAACGATTTCCGTTCTAATGAAGTTTGTTTCGTACGTCTAACGTAATTTACTAAATTTTGAGACATTTTTGAAAAATAGTCACTTTTATCTCAATTTTTAATAAGGATTTCCTAAAATTACCGTATCTGACATCTCTATAATTTTCGTTTTTTTCTCAGCTTATAACTGGAACATTTATGTCGGGTTTAAAACAAGAACGGTTAAAATCTCTTTTTTTTTCGTTTTTTAAAATTAATTTTTCCCTGATCAGTTCAAACAGTTTTCTTGCTAGCGAGATTTAACAGCGCTCGGTTCTCTGGACGATCCCAGAATGCATTGTTGCAATTTTATTGGCTGGTGCGTGACCTTCCTCACGGCAGGTGACGTCATTTACTTTCATTCCGAGCTTGCATTTCTACAATCCGATGTGTATCTTCTGTTTTGATTTTGTTTTCAAAACTTTTTCGTGTCATTATGGGCATTTCCCCCCATTTTGTTGAAGTCCTGATTCCACGGGCAAAGCTGTACGCGTATTGCTAGTATCTTATAAAATTTAGCTTAAAGCGCATCAACGTTAACCCTTTGCGGTCGATGTCTCTCTGATGCATTCTCAAGTCGTCGTAGAAGTCGGCCGACCACACCGACCAGCCCACCCGTCCGGGTAGCGGGTCGGTGTGGGTCTAAGAAGAAAGTATAAAATACCGACTTCTACAATGACTTGCGAATGCCGCCACTGTTGCGGCATCGACCGCAAAGGCTTAAAGCGTGTTTATAACTGCGAGCCGAATGGTTTTGCTAGCAACTAATAACTGTTTCGCAGGTGTAGACGGTTTATTTTGCTCGCCGCGAAACCCTCGATGCAGATCAAACACTGTCGGTTTTTCGGTGAATACAAAGGGGTATGTAGTTCCGGTTGGGAAGTGTTCGAGTGTAGTTGATTATTCCCAGCGAATCTCGATATACTTATCAAGGTCAAATTACTTCCGAAAATATCCTTCCACTGCCGACTTAAGAGCGATGATTAATGGTTCCAAGTGGGTTTTTGCTCCTTTCACTTGGTTCGCAGTTGGTTCGTCATGAGAATAATTTCCTCGGACGGGAAAATACCGGTTACCCTACAAAGAAATTATCTTACTGCAAAGAATATCTTCGCCCGTCCTTACTCGCCAACTCCCTCAGAATGCAAATAATATACTGGATATTGGAAACTTATATTCTCATAATCAGCATCGGCTGTTCTAACTATCCCCTCATTCAAAAACTTCATAGAATAAATGATTCATAATAAAAGAAAATGTTCCTTAAACTTCTTTATTTCTCATCAATGAAGTCGCTTTTGTAATCATGTCTTTCACATGAAGAGGCAATTTTGGCGAGAAACTGTTTATTTTATATATAGTTATATATTTTTTTAAACCATTAAAACTGAAATAACATTTTCATCATATACACCTATTAAATCATATTTTAAAATTAAATAAACTATATAACCTAATATTATTCACACAATGAAATACAGAAATCTAATAAGATTAAAAACTATTACTATGAAAAAGACAATCCAGATATGGCATTCAAACAATCAAATGCCAATCGACCTGAGGAACCGATTATGTCACATTATTTCGAAATTTATAGACGCCAACCTTCTGTGAGGGCCAATTGTTCGAAAAAAACAACAAATATAGGAGTAAATCGACAAAATATACTAAGAAAAGAGCGAGAAAATTAAGTAAATGCTTACTGCATCAAATTCATAGCAAAAATTGCCAAAAGATAAATACGTATTACAGTTCCGCATTTATTGTGAAATTATTTTAACTAAAATATGTTATATATACTATATTAAATCATCATTAATAATTAAACTACAGATTTATATTTTTTAAGAACATTATATTAACCTATTTTAATTTGATATTAACATTTATATAATGATGTAATACTCCATATCATCAACTGCAAATTATTTCTAATAATAGTGGCACCATCTACTAATGTTAATATGTACTAAAACTCACTGAAATCAAAGGATATATATATATATACATATATATGGCAAATTGAAGAAGTGAATAAAAACTGTACTAGTTTTTTAATTTTTTTAAGTTTCCATTTCTCTATTAATAACAGAAGCAAAACATCGGTTTCGGAGTAACAAGGGAAATTTTTTAATTAAATTTCATAATTAACTATACCAGTCAGTTAAGTCTTTATAAAGAATTAGTGCAAAACAAATAATTTTAATTTCAATTAGAACAAAATTAAAAACGCGCTGTGTAATCAAGGATTATTTAGAAAAGAGGGATATTCAGGCAGTAACATGAAAAAATAAATATTTAAAATATTCTCATATCGCTTTTTCTTATTAAAAAAGATGAAAGTCGCAACTATATTATGCAACGTTTTCACTTTGATTATTTTTTATTTTATCTTTTGTTTAATTAATTTTGATAAACCTATCAGAATTTTTCCTACTTTTATGCCTTCAAATTAAAATTTAATCTTCCCCAATGTTCATAAGCATTAAAATCCTTTTTTATTGCTCACGACGACCCTGCTTATCCAAAGGCTGTAAAACAGGTCACGAGCAGGCGAGCAACACTTATAAAAAATTTGATTTTCTTAAATTAATTAATATTTCTTTAAAAAAGTATTTTAATTATTATTCCATCTTTTCTTTTTTTCAACCTGCCAGATTCAACTTCAGAAAAAATATCAGAAAGATTTCTGGACCCATTATTTAGGGCTTTTATCATTTATTTCATAGAATCTAGAACGGATTTCCTCACAGACAAATTATCTGGAAACTTCATATAAGATAATAAATTGAAACAATCATGAGAAATAAAATTTAAGCAATAAACATAAATAGAAAACAAAACACCCTACTGTTACAAAAGTCGTCTGATTGGTGTACGTGAATGCAATCCAACAAGCAGGATAATAATCAAAAATAAATAAATAACACTTTATTTTACGAATATTCCAAGAAAACAAAACGTAGCACATATAAAAGTGCTGCTTAGTTTTGTTACAAGTTAATAACTGTGATGTTGATAATTTTAATTATTTTAAAAATTATCAACATCACATAATTATTAAAATGGTGCCGTGACCAGGATTTGAATGAAGAAATAAAATAGTACACGGCTTTTTGTGGCAGTTACATTTTGCAATGCAGAGTCACGTTGAAATGAATTAAAACTTCTTGTGAATTAATTCTTAAAGTACATAAATAATTTTGAGTGTGACAAAAATGAATTTTTAAAATTAATACAAATTTAATAATTTTGAAACTGTGACACGACATAACTCAAACAGGCAGCAGATCACTAACAAATATCAATCACGTCACTTTCAATGGCGCTCAATGTCTATCAGCTCACCCAGCTTGCACTGCTGACTCACTCGATGAGCTCTCCGCATTTTATACCTTTTCCGACAGAATGTGACGTCACATAGACTTCTCTCGAAGATTCTTCATATTTCTGTCCCCAGTAGATATAGGACCACAATACATGAATTTTCTAGATATTTCGTTCTGTCGCCAAACTCGCCTTTGTCGCCAAGGTCGGAGTTCATTGGCTTGGCTGCTGAAACACTCTGTTTCTTGTCCTAAAATTAGCATGCTAGGGAAACAACTTCGTAACAATATATTCCCTGGTTTCTGATCGAGGCATATACGTCCTATCCGTCGTGACTACTGGGGCATATGTGTGCCACTGGTCTTCATTGATAAATTTTGTAAATAAAAACTGAAACTTTTATAATTTAGATTGTTAAACCTATAAAAAGTTTATGAAAATTGCACAATTGACTGCGAAAATATAGCATACACAAACGTTAGCTATCAAATAAGCAGATACAAGGATATGGAAAAAAACTCAGAATGGAGCATCCTACGGTAGTAACATCGTGTTCTGTAAATGAAACCTCTTTCTTAAAAATTGGAAGGACTAACGGAAAATACTTGAACTAACTCAAGGAGTATATCTATCCAAAAACTGTATATATTTTTTGAAGTTCCTTCGAGACGTATATGTTTCGTTAGTCGCCGAAAGGTTAAGCAGTAAATACTTAAGTAAAAACAAAACTTAATGATTAATTTTATTATTTTGTATTATCAGAGAAAATCGATATCAGAATCTATAAAAATGATTAATCTTACATAATACCATTAATTACCAGAAATAACAATGAAAGAATTGGACGACGGAAAAAGATAATAATGCTCAAAACAAAGGAATAAGATCCTTTATATTGCCAAAGCACATAGAAAACAAAAAGCTATCTAGTCAGAGCTAGAAGATAAATAAAATTGCTCTAACAAAAAAGGATTGAAATCCAAATCTTAAAACTATAATTACAGCAATTTGAATGGCCAGTTGCACTTGGGACCAACATATCGAGAATTTGTTTTTATTTACTAAAAAATCATTTTTTTATTTAGTTTCCAATTTTGGGATAACTTTTTAAAGGAAGTTTAATCCCAAAAAGGGTTAACAAGAGAAAAAGACTAAAGAAACCCGCTATTATAATCACGCGTTTAAGGTATCTGACTGTGTTCGGAGACATTTTTTTGAAAAATAACTTATATATATTTTTTAATGTTATTTTCCAACTGCATATGTTTTAAAACTATGAAAATATTGCAAAATTAGTCTTTCAAAATAATACTTTTTTTAAAAAAACTGAGAAATTTGAAGAAAAATGACTAAAATATTTGCCTTACGCTAACAGCCATAGACAAAATCATATTCTAAATATACATAAATCCTTGTAGGAGTACATTTTTATGACAGTTATCTGTGTTAGGCTCTAAAATATTTCTTGTGCTTCAAAATAGTTTCGAGATATAGCTGAACATATAGAAAATTTGAGATATAGAAAAACATCAAGCATATTACAGAAGACAAGCTCAGAAAATTTCATGTCAATGCTCGAATAACGTTTTGAGAAATCATTGTTACGGTCGACAGTTTTCCTCAAAAATATCATTTCTCAGAAAACACATTTAAAGTTTTCATGCAACATAAAATAATGCTAACAGTTCGGTAATAAAACAGCTTTTACTCCATTTGTAATTCACGTAGAGTAAAAAGTGAGACAGTTTTAGAAAGCTGGTTAAACAGGCTACAAAATTAAGTCATAATTTTTTTGATAATTTCATCGAAAACGACGATTTTAAAGCAGTCGGATGCCTTAATAAAGATATCAAAGAGATAAAAATATATCTATAGTACCCACCAAATTTTTACATTGTACAGCAAAACGCGCACTTATGAGCGATGATATATCGCAAAGCGAACCCATTTTCCTTCAGCTCATAGCTAACTTATCTCATTATCAAACGCTTTTTACTATCCCGCCTCAGTCGAGTGACCTCCAAGATCTCCTCCACTAAGCAGCCAGCGATTCCGGAACCATTATCCTCCGGCAATAACTGGCGGCGCGGCATCGAGTATCATTTCTCAATTAAAGCCCCTCTGCTCAGAGGACGGCCCTTCCATTAAAACGGGCGCCCCAGCGCGCACGCATAAATGCGGATTGATGATTTCGCCTGGGTGGTTGGAGGCAGAAGAGCCTCTTTAGGAGGAGCCCTTGCTTGTATCAAAATGCGTAATTGCGTGTAAATCTAATTGGCCCCAGAAAGAGCTGCAATTTTGCTGGAAGGAGACTGAGAAACATTGCAGGCCACCTGGATGACGGGCGAATGGAATGGTTTCAACAAGATTGCCAGATAAAGAGGCAATGCTATTTGTAAATTCCAGCTGTCATGCGGAATTATCTAAGTGTAACCGTTTACGAAACACTTTTGCAGCTTCAAATGTCCTTTACGTGTATATAATCTTTCGATGATAGCTGGTTCTGTGTAAAATCATCCGAAATTCGGAGATCTGTTGAGAACGTGAAACAGAAAGTGAGAAAATAGATGAAAAGGGTTGTTAAAGTTCGCCTTCAGAAGGTTCTGGTACAGTGATGGCGAACCTTTGGTCAAATTTTGTTCATGATTTTTAATACTACCCCGTAGCTCACTAAGTCAGTGACGTCACTTGGAATAGAAGAGGAGGAGGTGATAAAATATTACCAATAATTTAGACTTTGTTTTTATTTTTAAAATAATGTAAAAAGTGAAACACTTTGGGAGCTTAAAATGCCCTTTTCGTGTAGACAATCTTTCGATGATAGCTGTTTCTGTGTAAAATCAACCGAAACTGGAAGATCTGTTGAGAACCAAAACAGAAAGTGAGAAAATAAATGAACAGGGATGTTAAAGTTCGCCTTCAGAAGGTTATAGGACAGTGATGGCGAACCAGTTGAGAAGTGGGTCAAATTTTGTTCATGATTTTTTAATACTACCCCGTAGCTCACTAAGTCGGTGACATCACTTGGAATGGAGGAGGAGGTGCTAAAGAAAGGTATCAATAATTTAGACATTTTTTGTTCTCATTTTTAAAATCCTCTAAAAAGTGAAACACTTTGGGAGCTTAAAATGCCCTTTTTTGTGTAGATAATCTTTCGATGATCGTTGTTGTTATGTATGTAAAATTATTCATAATCCAGAGATTTGTTGCGAACATGTAGAACAGAAATTGAGGGATAAAATGTGCAGGGTTGTTATAATTAAACTTCTCTTTCAGAAGGTTCTATAACAGTGATGGCGAACCCTTTTGAGCAGTGGGTCAAATTTTGTTCATTATTTTTTAATACTACCCCATAGGTCACTAAGTCAGTGACGTCACTTGGAAGGGGGAGGTGATAAAGAAAGATACCAATAATTTAGACTTTTTGTTTTCATTTTTAAAATCCTCTAAAAAATTTACGTTTCCTTCTTACTTTCTCGTATACCCGCGGGTTGGAAGTGAGTCCATTTTCTGCTTATCTGCCGATTTCCGCGGATTGGAAGTGAGTCTATTTTCTGCTTATCTCGCGATTTCCGCGGGTTGGAAGTGAGTCTATTTTCTGCTAATCTCGCGATTTTCGCAGGTTGGAAGTGAGTCTATTTTCTGCTGCATCCTGCGATTTTCGCAACCTAATGACTTTACTTAATACTTTTAAAACGTTGAATCATATTACAGTAGAGTCTCGATAATTCGAGGTGGGCGGGACCGGGCCTACCTCGAACTATCGAAAACACGAATTATCGAAATCATAAAATTTAATAAATAAATAAATGAATGGAAATAAAAGCAATTTTTAAATTTCAGTGTAGTTTATTTAAATGAAAAATGTACTGGCATATTATAACATGACTGCTGATAGCAACAGGTTAATGTTATCTTAAAATAATTGTCAATTGTTTCTTGTTGAAACACATTGCTCCTATGTATCGATCTTATATATATCCCAATTTCTTTGGGAGGGGACATTTCTGCAGTTGGCTTCGGGGTGCGTAATGGACATATGACCCGTCGAACAACAATGAAAACCAGATGCAGAAATTCTTTCACGTGTTGTGTATTATTTGGGAGCTAAACTGATTATTTTCACTAACTCGGATTTATGGAAAACTAGAACAATCGAGACTCGAATTATCCAGACTCTACTGTATAATAATAAAGACTTGCGTGTAAATAACAATTCGCTTTGTTCAACGATATTCGAAGACGTTCTCAAATGTTGCATCTAAATAGCAGTTAATAAAAACTCCGTAATCGGAGGGTTAATAATAATTTAACTATCGAATTAATTATCACGAAAGCTTCACTAAAACTTTCCTTATGCTTTATAGTATCTGTGAGCAAAATGTGAAGAAAATCTGCTTAGTAATTGGGATTTATACAGCACATAACCTATTTAAGCGTTTTATTTATAAGGTTTAAATTTGACTTTTATTTATATAAACTGAAGATACACGAAAATCCATTGCATAGACGACAGACAAAGGCAAGTTACTTTTCTGAAAAATGGTTTCAATTAAAGCTTTTCAAAGATTCTTTACGTCATTAGATTAAAAACTCGTAAGCTGTTTGTTCAGACAGCGACCACTTTAATGGCTTAAAGCTTGTGCTTTCAAACTGTTATTGTAAAGGCTAATGGAATTTATGTTTACCTCTCAATAGTTTTTTTTATTGGTATTTGTACAAGGGGAAAAATGATGTTATGATTAATGAATAAAATGTTTTGAAAATCAATTCGAAACTCTTAGCAAGTTGTCTTCCTTTTTCAAAAATTTAGAATAGGAAGGTTTCGTTTTGAGATGATAATCGTTTAATATTTCTGATCACTATTATTGATAAATTTTAAAGAAGTAGCATTTGAACATATATTTGAACCAGAAAAAATATTTTGTTCAAACCTTTCAAAACCAAAACACTGTTTATACGCATCTAAAAATCAAAACATATTCTTAGAAATGAGGTAGGGATTCTCATAAAAAAATTCAAATTCTAAAGAGCAGAAGCAATTTTCGAAGAGTTTCTTCTTAATATTTTGTTTATGAATTCTGCATTGAAAGAAATTTTAATAGAAATTTAAATTTGCTCTGCAGTATAAACATTATCGCCTCGTTGAATTTAAATTCTTATGAAGTGGGCGTTATATTATAAGAAATGACATATTTTCCACAAATCAAACTTAAAAAATGAGACTTCAGAAATAAAGGTTTTAAACGTTAAAACTTTCATTTTAATAATCGAATGTAGTGTTCTCTGTAAAAATAAATGTGTACAATAAAAAATGCAGTGACTTTTATGAAAGAAGATGTACACTTAAGAGCATAAATATATGCTAAAAATAAAATGTAAGCGAATGCAGATAAATATCAATAATACTAATGAATTCCAAGAATTTCATTTGAAATTCTCAGAAATTATTAAAATTTCAAAAACCCAGCCGGAATTTTCAGAAATGGTAATCAGTATTCGCAACAATGCAAGTATAAATAAATGGAAAGAAGAACGTATTTGTTCCTTCGTTCTGGTTAAAGAAGGATTTACTTTCTGATATGAGAAAAGCACATGAAAATTAAAAGAATTACTAAGAGGCACGTGGTTTAACGATAGAAGTAGACAGGAAAAGGACACCTAAATAAAGATAAATTTTAAAATAAATTATAGAACTTAGACAATAGAAAGTAATTAATAACAAAATTAAATAAATAATGATAAATAATAAAATAAAAACTTGGTAAATGTTGCGTTTACAGTACATACTAGCCAATTTTTCAAGGCGCAATTTCATTTGCCGTCGCCAAATACTGTTTTGGATGCGCAGTGCGATTTTTAATGCTCTCTTGCGCATATGTCACCTGAAAAGGAGAGTTTGAGCATGCAATACCTGCGGCATTTTAAGCGTGTGCCGGGTCATTTTTTTTTTACTTAAAAAGCATCAGCGGCCTCGCTTTGAGCATAGCAGGAAACTAGTAGCTTCGCTTTTTCGTTGAATGTTACGAATTTAAGTCTTTTAAAAAAATCCGAAAACTGCATTGCAAGCGTGTACCGGGCAAATTTTTTAACTTAAAAAAAATATCAGCGGTTTTTTTTTTCAGCATAGCGGAATACTCGCATCTTCGCTTATTCATTGAGAAACGAAACACACAGAATAACATACACGATATTCAATCCGAAGAATTTCAAACGAAGTTTTATTCAAATTCGAATTTATCCACCAATCGCATCGAAGAGTTTAACAAAACAGTCCAATTGGAACGTGGTGCAATATAGCCTGATAAGCAAAACACCGATGAAAATATCAATTTGTGCGCATGCGCGCTTCCAAAACAAATGCTCTCTCATCGCCGTTCCTGGCGGCAAAGAGTTGGTGATCCTAAGAAAAACGAAGTAAGTGTGTACCGTAAACTCCACATAAACCAAAAACTTAACTAATAAAAGGCGAGAAGAAAAAATATACAAAAATAAACAAAGTTCTTTCTAATAGTTAATATGAACTAAACTAAACTAAATCCCTTCAGTCTTTAACTTTTTTTATGGTTTCATGAGTGAAGAACACTCACCAGACTTTCCCTATTATGACCAATGGGTCTATTCTGGTACCCCCAGTCTCCCAACCCAACCGAGGGTACCAGAATAGACCCCCAAATTTCTCCTTGACGTGAATCCGGACATTTTGAAGTTCCGTACACTAGCGCAGACACGAACTTGACGTCAGAGCTGTCCGGGCGAAATCCGGTCGTATCGTAACCCTACCAATCCACTAAAATTTTCTGAGATTTGATTCTCAATTACGCTACATGCATTTTTTAGACTTCCCATTAATTCAAACTTCAGAAAGCAAAAAACTAATGATCTCCACAAGATCACCTGCTTATATTTTTAACATTATAAGATAAATATATTACATATTATAATACAGGGTGATTATAAAGTAACTACACATTCTTGTGATAATCACATTTTATTGCATAAATTGCATTATTAATCGAACATATATCAAACCGGGACACACCTTTAGTACATTCCAATGTGTCCCCCTTGCACATCTCGGCACAGATCCCAGCGTTCCACCGTGGCCAGGAAAA
>BGPR01002614.1:2404-130305 GCA_013235015.1 Araneus ventricosus
AATAGACCCCGTAATCATTCGAAAATGCATATCACAAGAATGGTGACTCACAGCGTCACAGAAAATACCAATGAAACTGTGATAAGGGGGACCGTGACGTGATCATCGACCGTGACCGCAAAAAGAACGATCTTCTTTTTAAGCACCAAAATAGGCTTCCATGGTGCCATCTGTTGATAGAAGACAGAACTAAAAACTAACCTTGGGAGAAAAAAATTATGAAAAAAAGAAATGAATTTTTTTTAAATTTTGAAACACTTTATGCACATTTATTTACCATTGATTGAATCATACCTTTTTTTTCACAGTAGTATTCATCACTGGTATTTGTGATTTTTTGATATTGCGTAGTAAATAACAGTTCATCAAATATTCATCATCCCTACCATATTATGGCGAGAACAGATAATGGTTAAAATTTCATGTTCGAAATCTACATGAGAAAGAAATCACGAGATGAAAAGTTTTCCAAGAGGAAAAGATATTAAAAAGGAAGCGTAAGTTTTAACACATTGTGAACGTGTACCGCTGTTCACAAAATATAATGTGCAGGAGCTCAAATGTGTATTTTCAGCACCAATTCGGTGGCCAAGTGGTTATGATATCGGACCTATAAGCCTTCTGCCAGAGATCTGTGGGAAGTGAAGGCTGACCCTGCAGGTTACTGCATACAATTCCTCTGACCTGGCTCACAACAGAAAAATGTAATAATGGACAGCATGTTAACTTACTAACTACAGGATGAAGTCGTCATTGTACTGTTTGGCTCTTCTCGAATGAAGTGGCATCGATGGGTCCAATTTGACGGCAAGTGTACACAACTGTATGTCTTGAAAACATAAGTTCCTTCTGCGTGCTTTCGTCAGTTCTTCTGCGAGGGTTATGGGTATTCGATTCACACTGATGATCGCAGGTTCAAATCCTGCTCCTGGGCGTACACGGTTTTGAAATATTTTTCGTTGCTCAAATGTATTACGAGCACATTATAATTTAAATACTTCGCCGTTATCTCTTATAGACTGCTTAAGAATATAAGTCCAATTTAGGAACGTATCCATAAGTTTGTTCAAGATAAACAGTTTGCAGGATGACCATAAATATTTCTTTGCCTCTACTTTTTTTGCCCCCTACTTGTATTCCTAACTTTGCCTCCTCCTCCTCAATATTCATAATTACCATCAAGTGTAATATCAGATGTATTAAACAGCACATCTCTAGAACAGTTAAAGGTTTAAATTTCGCATTCGAAATCTATTTGGAAAGGAAGACAACGACATGAAAAAGTTTCCCAAGTGGAATATATTTTACAAGGGGGAGTGATCTTTTCACACATCGTGAACATGCGCTGCTATTGTATGTAAAATATTATGCACATTCGGTGAAATTTAGTTTTATCGAATATACCATATATATATATATATATTCTTTTTATTATGAGCATCCCAAATCAATCGCCTAGTTTGTCGAGAATCACTAGCCCCTTAAAAACGCTGATTTAGCTAATTGCTATCAACAACTCATACCATTAAACAGGGATTTTCCGTTTCTATTCGATATAATCTGGCTGATACCATCTTCCGCCCTTTGTTTTAGATCTGACTTTACTGGAGTATACAAGATTTTTGAACTCCCTTTCTAACAGTGGTCATTGGATGGATCTCGGAACTCATAAATTCAAACTTGTATCTTTATCTTTAAAACTTGTATCCTTGAAACTGCTCTACATCTATTATCAAAAAATGGATCTGCTAGAAAACAACTATTGCTAAATGAAATAGATTCAGATTGATGATTTACGATTTTGGTTTCTGTCTTCTTAAACCATGTGATCATCCATTACATTATGTATTATAGGAAAAAACTGCTTATAAAAAGTGTGGAATGGTTCAAAAGGTTCAATGGCATAGGAATGATATATGTGCTGTGGTATAGAAACAAAATTTGCCATGTTACTATAATTATACAGGAGTTCGAACAGGGTAGTTTATCAATTTTTAAAAATAGATATAATATTAAAATGTTTAGTTTATTCTAAAAATGAAATCAAAACGAAAATTGTAATTCATTTTCTCAGAAGCTTCATTTTAGCAATATATTCAAAACGTAATTTTTAGCTAGAAGTTAACTAGTATTAAAGTGAATAAATTGTAATTTTGTCATACTGGCTGAGTAACGCCAGTCTTATTAAAGCACAGTTCCACCTTACCGGTAAGTAATGTGTTAAGAAAGTATCTGCAATGAAAATGACTAGCCAAACAAACCTGCTTTAGCGGGATGAAAATTAAAATTTTAGGAAGTGTTAATTCAAAATCTGAGCTTTTCTTTAATAAATATTTATTTGACAAAAAAAAATCAATGTCCGTTTTTCAAAACCTCAACTAATTTTTGAAAATCCTCCTGTATGTGCGTTTCTGTGTGTACAAACTTTTGAGAAATATCGGTGTATGAATAAAATAAAACTCCGAAAAAAGGAAATTTTAAAAATCCTTGAGAAAAAACTACATTTTTTTATATTTTATATAACAAGCCTTTAAAACTTGAAATTTCTAAAGGTATTCAATACGATATATGTATTTTAGATGAAAATTTACAGAGATGGATTATTCACTTGGAGTAAATAAATTATTGTTCATATTTCAGTATTAAACCGATTGTCAAAATGAAAGTTTTAAATAACTCTGTTCAGAGAATCTAGTTATTGATTGAAAAAATCATTTATAAAGATGTTCGGGTTATCGAATTCATGAATAAGTATCGACATGAAAGTAACATTGAAGGGGGGGGGGATGAGAAAATCCGAAACTACTAATTCAACGAAAAACTAATATATTCCTATAGTCAGTTTGACACCTCAAGTTGATTGAACTGAAAAATCTACGAGCTACCGTACGTCACTTGTGGTGCTACGCGTCTTAGGGCTATAAATTGATCCCCATAAAATATAGGTTTTTAGTATGTAGAATATCGTTAATTTGTACTTAAAACAGAATGAATTCTTGAATATATATTGACAATTTTTAATACATTAGGATTACATCTAGGACTTCTGTAATGATAAATCACTTAGTGATAAATACATGTAAAATGATGAAACTGCGCGAAATGTTAAATCGCGTAGATTTTCCCGCACGGTTAACTTGAGTTGTCACTGACTGTAGCGTCATCTAGGCAACTGTTCAACCGAATGTGCAACTAAACAGAGTTGTTGCACAACAGTCGGACAGATGCCGGAAGGTTGGATTCCTTTACTTTTAAAGCAAACATGGATTCGTTTTCCATTTCTCCACATAATACGTTCTGTCTTCTACTCTTTTGTTGTTGACAGTTGCATACGATTAAATGAAAATTGTCTTCATTCCTCCTTGCTATAATGCTATAAGAATTTCAGCCTGGTTATAGTTGAATGTAAGAATAGTTCGATTAACCGGGTGTTCGTTGTTAGTGAAATGTTAACGAGAATAGTTCGGATTAATCTGATATTAGTATGTTAGTAAAGTGTTAACAAGAATATTTCGAATTCATCGGATGTTTGCTATTTCTTTATTTTACAATTTCAGTTTTTGATATACCCGTCCCTTCGTAATCTTTACTACTTAAAGCAAATTTACAATTAAATTGAAAAATTTTCCGTCTTTTAAACTTTTTGCAGCATACAAACAACTTTAGGAAGTCGCAAAGCGGAGAAAAACGGTGCTTTTTTCTCGTCTCCTTGCGTTCGTCTTGTTGTGCAGAGCGATAATCAATGCGTCAGATTGATAGCTTTGTTAAATTAACTTAAAGTTTTATAGCTACACGAGGATAATTTGGGGCTGCCCTTGTAATATCCGCCGTCGGCAGACGAGGGTGATCACAGCTGAGGCACACCCCACTCTACAAATTTCAATATCCCGGCAGCAAGAGAATGTTTGTGTCCGCACTAAGATTTAATGTGTGTCAGACCCTCAAAACCAGTATATATTCTGTGAGGCTGGAACTTGGACACGATAACCTCCGATCACTAGGAAATAATGATTCAGAAAATTAATAACTCATCGCAAAAGGATAGAAATTTTTAATGAACAGAAGGTCCGAACAAGTTTTACGCATTGAGAAATCTATTCTATTATTAAAAAAAAGAACTTAACTATGGAAAAATATGAATTACATTAAATAATAAATAATGGGAAATTCCTTACAAACAGTTGGCAGGATGATTTTCAAATAATTTGTGTATGGCAGTTTGATGTTTCAACCTTTGAAATCCTGTATTTATGAGTAAATGACATTATTCAAAAGTTTAATCGCACTGTCATAACTTTGTCCATGAGGTAAAATATCATGAGACAGAAACTCTTGTTTTTTTTTTGTAAATTTCGAATAATTTTTATTATTATAAGTCTGAAATACAATAAAATATGCTTACCTCAATTTCAAAAATTAGGTTTAAGACATGTCTTCATTATTAAAATTTAAATTAACTCTTCGTGCGTCGTTTTTTAATACCATTGCGGTTTGATATAAAATCTTTTAAAATTATTTTAATGAGTTTGATTGATTTTAAAATAACTTTCTTACCTAATTCAGTTTCACGAGTGTTGACTCAACAGAAGATACTTCGATCTTGACTTTCTCGCTTTTCTCAATTTCAATACATGACTATACAAATATCTCTCCCTGCTTTTCTGAGGACTGCATTCTGGGCCAAGAGCAAAGTAAACGTAAACATTTCAACATTTTGCCGATGATATGGCTTCAGATATATCTATTTCACTAACTGACAATATCTTAACGGATTCTCCGATAGACGTGATTACGTGCGATACCTCGGAAACAACCGAGGATATCATATCGCCCGAGTGTTCTATTTCATAGAAAAAATATTGTGCCCATGGTATATGGACGGACATCTCCAGAGTGCTTATCTAAATATTCTGACGCCGTCAAAGAATGGAAAATATTTCTATCAAATTGTTGTAATTGTACAATGATATATGTTACATATCATTGTACCATATATCATAAAGCATAATTAAACGCTTAAGGACCGAATTATTTTTAAACCTACGGTATTTAGAACGAGTTAACTCGGACTATGTCCTTAATTGGTTAACGGTATCAAAGATTCCAAAACTATAACATCATAAAATTGTTAAAAATTGAAAATTGTAAACTTTTTTCTTACAATTTTATGAAACGCAATTCAATTTTTAATCTTTGATACCGTTAATTATATTCCACAACAGTGTGGTTCTTTTTTCATGATTTTAACTTTTTCCTTGTCTTTCGACAGAGTTTTCGCTTTTTACTGTTTTAAACTTTTTGATATTAAAATTTTCCTGTTCCTATTTGATTTAATTTTAACTTGTATTTATCTTTTACTTAAATTGTAGTGGCCAAATCTAACTCATATGCCATTAAAACCAAACCAATAAACCATATTACCCCTAAACTTCATGAATCCTTATCAAATGGGGAGAAATCAATCGAGAGAAAAAGAGGAAAAACCAGAATCAGCTGCATAGAGCGAATTAACATTTATTGGTTGGTCGGAATGAAGTGACATGTGGTAAACCTTATTTGTTGGCGAGAGTAAACATATATGACTTCGCATCCCAAGTGGCAAATGATACTTCACAATATTGTAAGCATTAAACAACATCGTAAAAGTGTTGTATAATCTGTTTGTACCATTATTGTTAAGATGGTTATTTGAGTTCTCATACTACTGCTTGTATTTGATATTTCTCTCTCTATTTCATATTTAAATAACGCCCTTCTTATTTTAAATTTTACTTTATAAAATTTTTTCTTTTCTCTTTCCTTCCTAATTATTAATTAAATATTACCATATTACTTTGATAAACTATTAAGAATAATTTGGCACTCCAAATTTTTTAGGTAACTGTATTGCAATGTCACTTTTTTTCTCCATTAGTGGCAATGTCCGGAGGGGAGGAACCCTTGAGTTCCAGAACTCAGTTAACCTACATCGGCAATTTCTCTCTGAAAATTTTGTGCAGTTTCATGTTTGGGATCGCAAACTCGAATCCTCCTCCTCGACAAGAATTTTATATATATATTTATTTATTTTTCCTTAAAGAATTTTAAGTTGTATTCTTTCGTGATTAAAATCTTATACTGGACTGCTAAAGTAAATAACTGTAATATAAGGAAACGACTGGTAGTTTAAAAAATCTAATATTTTGATTGCTAATTAATACGTTACATTAGGGTGTCTCAAAAAAACTTTTTGTTAAATAATACTTCTCACCAGGAATTTTCCCATTCCTTTTGGTCCTAACAGAGAGTATATGAAGTTTCAGCCCTCGAAGTTTATAGGAAAGTTTGCCTTTCAGAAATTTTAGGTGGTTACCAATGTGCTAAAACTGATTTATACATGTTCCTATGGACATGTTTACTTTGAATATAAACACAAATAAGTATTAACTTTACTTACTTAATTTAAACTTTACTTACTTTAACTTTACCCTTAGGCACTTATAACTTGAGGAAAAAAGTATAAAAAATTATGAATATTTGCACAAATTCTGGGTTGTTACTTTATAGAAACACCATACAACAATCTCTGTGTGTTCAAAATAGCAGCTTAAAAATTTATTAAAATATTAAAGAAGGATATAAAAATGAATGCAGTGATAACTCAAAATCTTATAAGTTTAATTCACAGTTTAACACTTAACGTTAAGATAAAAAAGATTAAATGCTCATAGTATTTAATTATCCAAATAAATTGTAAAAATTACAATAACTGTCGAATAATCTCATGTCACCACTTTAACTACTTTAACTTTTATTCAAAACTGACTTCTTAAGGTAAGAATTTTTTTTTTCCTTTTTTCTTTAACAGACTGTTCCAGAATTAGTCCAAATATTCACCATTTTATGCTTTTTTTCCTCAATTCATAAGTGACTAAGGGTACGGTTAATACTTATTTGTGTTTATATTTTAAGTAAAGAAAAAACATGTCCATATAAACATATATACCAGTTTTAGCGCATTGATAACGACATAAAATTTCTGAAAAAAATTCTAAAAATTTATATTTTTGTAGCTTTTTTCAAACTTCAGGGCTTTACAGGCAAACTTTCCCATAAACTTCTAGGGCTGAAGCTCCATACACTCTCTGTTAAGACCAAAAGGAATCGAAAAATCCCTGGGAAGCAATGTTTTTTTTAAATTGTTTTTTAACAAAAAGTTGTTTTTTTAGACACCCTAACGTCACATGTCATCTACAGGCTACTGTCACATCCTGTTTTTCATCATCTAGAAGATCTAGCTGTGACCGGGCGTTGAGGCCAGGGCCGCAGAGGGATTACAGCATTGAGCCTTAAGCCCCTCGACGGGAGTTCTGGGGGAGACTGATTATCACTAATGTGTTTGTTATCTTAGCAGGGAAAAATCTTGGCAAAATGTTGGTAATCCAAAGCACCTGAGTTGGATAAGCACGAGATAGAATTCTAACCATTTGTGCGAAGCGAGTACTGTACTAGTTGCTATCCAGGGATAAAAGCCAGCAGTTGGTAAGTCCACCCTCGGCTGGCTGAAACAGATGTTCATGACTTTGCAAAACAACGGTTGGATGAAGCCCTTCTACTTACAGGACTGTGGATATGTTTTTCACTATAGTGATTTGAAGGTTCAAATGCAGCTGCATGACGCTGCAACTTTCTTAAATGCTTTGCAGTATCAATTCATAATTACGACCTTTTAAAACTAACTGTCAAGAATTGCAAAATGAATCCCTTGAAGAAGATATCTGCCATTCTATGTAGATTTTAAAACTAATTATAATTGGCAATATTTCACTGTTCAGAAATTTAAAACATGAAATTAGAAACGGAAATATAGTTTAAGGCCTGATACATTTAAGGATTTAACACTAAACATATACAATTTTATTATTAAGTTAATTATTGCAAGAAGAAAATAGAACATTGAATCGAAAACCAGAACAAGAAACAGATATAATATGCCTCTAGGAACAATAATAAAATTTTAATTTTAAAGGCTTATTAACATTGTTTAAGTTTTTATTATTGTCTGCTTCTACAGTTCTTATTTTATAGACTTATTTTGGCACTTGACGATTTGTCACTTACTGATATTGCTGAGGTAGAAGTCACGTGTTTGACATAGAGACAACTTCCGTTACGGTTTTAACTCACTTACTTCAGGATGGAACAGAAATTATTATTAATAGTTTAAATTTACCATCAGTTTGATTTCTCATTTCAACTGCTTTATAGTGATAACACTAAAAGTAGTCAGTTCGTTGAATTGTGGAAAATTACAATTCAGCTTTTGTTTAAGGCAGTTCACTCATAAATAAAACATGCCCTGCGGTTAAAATCATCAGCTTTTAGAACATTTTTATTGTGCTTTCCTTTGTAGTTATGTGTAAATTCTCCATTACTTTGAAACATCGCAATTTGAATTTTTTAAAATCTAATTTAGTGCATTCATTGCTTAAACAGTTGGCAAGAATATTCGTGAAGCATACTTCACAATATCACTTTTTAATATTTAATACTTGTATTTTTAACACAATTATGCAAATTCTCTATCTTTTTCAGACGCAGTGCATATTTATCTGATTCCTAATATAATGTTTAATATAATGCATTCATTGCATAAAAAGTCTGCAAAAAAATTCATGAAGTATACTTTGCGATATTATATTTTAATATTTAATATTTGTATTTTTAACATCAATTATGCAAATTCTTTGTCTTTTCCAGACCCACCGCAAATTTATCTGATTTCTAATAAAATGTTTAATATAATGTATTCATTGCATATAAACAGTCTGCAAGAAAATTCCTGAAGCATACTTCACAATATCACTTTTTAATATTTAATACTTGTATTTTTAACACAATTATGCAAATTCTCTATCTTTTTCAGACGCAGTGCATATTTATCTGATTTCTAATATAATGTTTAATATAATGCATTCATTGTATAAACAGTCTGCAAGAAAATTCATGAAGTATACTTTGCGATATCACTTTTTAGTATTTAATACTTGTATTTTTAACAGTAATTATGCAAATTCTCTATCTTTTCCAGACGCAGTGCATGTTTATCTGATTTCTACCAGAAGCTTCGTTTATTCATACTTGAAGCCATCTTATTAACAGTTCATTGACCAAAATGAAACTGCCAGAAATCAATACTTCTATATCAGCTTTTATTTAGCTCGAAAATGCTTTCTCAATAACTGCAGAACTTCCACCAATCGTTTACAAGATGGAAAGGAATATAAATTCTGAAACATTCACTGCAAACCAATCAACAAACAAACAAAAATTCATTTCAACATTTATTCCTTTAATGGAAACTGATAAAATGAAATAGATAAATTGGTAAAACGGCAGCCACGAAATCAGTGAATCGTGGTACATGGAGTCCCTTATCTACCAAACTTATCGTATACTGCATTATTCCCTTTTGGGGGGAATTTTATGGTTCCATTTCAGTTTTTTAGTTTTATTATTTTGATAAAAACTTTCTCTTGCTCTCTTTCGTGGGCAGAATGTGAGGATTTCAACTCGATAAAAAAATTATCAGATTTAGACTGATAAAAATAATTGGAGCAGTAAATAAAATACCGCTACTCATAAATGGCGCAATTTACGTTCCGTTGTCTGTTTATTAATGCAGTCAAAGCTTTATCAGACAGATGTTCAATATTAAGAACAGTTTCAGACGATTTTTTAGCACTTTTATGTAACTTGACTTGTTTCATGTTTGTAAAGATGGAATTTTGCAATCGATTTTTCATTCACTTCCTGATGTGCTAGAGTTTGAAATTTTGTGCACTTGTGCATTCTCGAAGGCAATACACTATTTTCATATTTTCAGAACTCAATTATCAGTTAATCGATTAATTTAATTTTAATTACGTACTAGTGGAGCCACTTGATAGTGAATTTCAGAAAAAAAATTAACATCAAGATTCCAAAATATTTATAATAATGAATTATAAATTAAAGACTGAAAAGTAGAAGATACTTAAAATAAAAATCTGCTTTTTAACCCACTAATAAAAGTGCGTTTTTAAAAATTGCTTTTATTAAGTTTATTTAAGTAAATCCTATCCATTCATTCGGTGACATACACTAAGATTTAATCTGTTCCATCTCTCCTCCGAAATCTCGACCCCTCTTTGTCCTCACTATAAGCGAGGGTGGAGTGAGGGAAGCTAAACAAAGAGTGCGAGAGACTAATTACAGAAATGTTACCCTTGTTTCCTGGGGGATGTTTTCGCTCTGCCTGGGAATGTTCTCAACTTGATGAAAGGTGCATTAATTGATCACATTCATTAACTCGCCATTATCCGGCAAACCTTATCAGCCCTTCTTCCTTGGTCTACGGAGCAACTAGTTATTATGTAATTACCGATTCATTAGTGGGGATGTGGTCACTCACTCATCAGTACTCCAGTTAAAATGTTTTTTTTATTTTTATTTTTCCTTTGTCCACATTTAATTATCTCATAAAAGACTGCAAGTTCCCACACCGCGTTATTCGGTGATAAAAATTATCTTTTAAATTAATTGTATGATTTTTTTATTTATCAATTATATAATTATTAGGGTACACAAAAAACAATAAATACTAAAAATAGTTGAGGAGAAAAGCAAACAGAGCCACAAAAAACAAAACCACAAAGCATTTGTTGCGCTCATAAGCAGCAGCTTCCAAGAGTACAATGACGAAAGTACAAAGATTAGCTAACAAACTGAAAAACACACATAAGACAAAGTTAAAAGAACAAAATGAACAAAAAAAATAATAGAATCCGGCAGATTTTCGGTAGAGAAACAAACCTTCGATTTGGGATAATTCGGTTCGCAGAGAAACAACCATTTGATTTAATGTCAGTTTCTCTACAGAAAATTATTACTTTGAATTGTCACGTTCACAAACACGAGAACAAACAAATAGATACCCTAATAGCACAAGACGCTGTATAATATTGTTAAGATATCTTCACGATATTGTACAGCATTCAGAATACCGGACAACGCCGTAGAGATATCGTACAATATCTTGTGCTGATAGGTAATATCAACCCTGTGACGGATTTGGTACAACTCTACAGTTCTGACGATAAAATTATATACCAAATTCCATCCATCTAAATCAATAAATATTTGAGTAATCATATTTCACATGAGCACGGACGGACAGACAGACAAACAAACTTCACTTTGAAGTATTTTGCCCAAAATTCGATACAGATCTATACTTATAATGTAAATATACCATACTATATTTCATTAATCAAACTCGTTCCGTTTCTAAGTTATCGTGTTCACAGACATAGTTCCAAAAATGGTTTCTTCGAACTCAGGACGTCTAAAGGGTTTTTTTCTTCTTTTCTTTTGTTCAACAAAATTTCGGGGTTGATTTTTTTTTTATGACTACAACGCTTTATCGTTCTACACTTCATAATCGAGAAAAAGAAAAGGAAAACAATTACCCATTCAACTTTATACTAGTTTAGCCATATGCAGATGCAAATTATTCCCAAAAGGCAAGGTAACAATATTTACTGAATAAAGCCCTCAATAGAATTATCAAATTTAACTCCTCACATTGCAACGCAATGCAAATGGAGATATCATAAATTTTCTTAGGAATGGTACTTAAATGCAGGGTGATTAGGCAGATCGATTCGAGTTGTTGAATTTCTATCCGATGGAAGATATATTCAAATGGCTGTGGGTGGCAAAACTCGTAATTTTGAGCCTCAAGAATAACACATGAGACACCACTCACAAAACTCTCTTTTCGCCATGAAAGTTTATAAAGAAACATATCTTGCGTTTGCCAAACACTAGTACATAAGGAATTTTAAAGACGTCAATTCATTCTCGAGTGATACTATCGAATGTATCATTTTATTTATTCTTGTTAGCATATTTTCATACAGGTAGTCCACTCAAATCGTAGCCCAATAGATAAGTTCTAAACCGTTAGAAATAGATATATATTTCCAGTTGGCAAAATCTTTTAAGTTTCGTAAAAAATTATATTTTATTTGTTTCAATAAATAAATGTACCTCTGGGAAAATTACAAAGTCTCAATTTTTTTTCAGTCTCCCGGTACTGTTAGTCATATTTAGTAATATATTTTTGACACGCTAATATTTAAAACAAAAAAAAAACTCCCATTCTTCTGCGACCAAATCTGACCGAGTTACGAAGCTTTGAATTTCGTTATTTTAGACCAATCAACGGTCGCTGCTTCCTCGAGTTGCCCGTTGCTTGGCGGGTCTTCCTCGAGGCGGCCGTTAAAATGGTCTAAAATCGTTTTAAACAGTGATATTCAAAGCTTCATAACTCGGTCAGTTTGGGTCACACAAGAGTGGGACATTTTTTGTTTAAATTATTAGTGTATCGGAAGTATTTTACTAAATATGACTAATAGAACAGGGGGCCTGCATAAAAATTTAGGCTTCGTAAAATTTAGAAGTACATTTATCGACTCAAACAATATAAAATATAATTTTTTAAGTCATTTAAAGCATTTTTCTAACTGGAAGTGTATCCCTAACTCTATCGGTTTAGAAGTTAGCAATTGGTCTCGCGTTTAGAGTGGACACCCTGCATATTTGTCCCGGTAATTTACACATCCGTTAGAATAATATCTGAATATCGAAGACAACAGACATTTTAATTATTATTCTTAGTTTATTTCTACAACAAAAACTGTATAAAAGAACTGTGTATCAATGGCAACAGTAAGTTCTGTGAGAAATAATCCAATGACATGAATGTAATTCTATAGATCAAATATTCAATTTCAAGAAAAGCTTCGCTTTATGCATATGTAACTGAAAAGCGACAGCTTATACGCATTAATGATCTAAACAGATTGAGTTTGCAGTTTAAAAAAAATCTGAAGTTCATATATAATGTATCGAAATGGGACATGATTTGACAGATATTCTAAATCGATACTGAATATCCATCTATCTTTTCTTCTCTGTCTCCAGTTGAAACTTTTTACACTTATTTTCGTCACATTCTGTAAGTATTTACTTTCGCCCGTTCAAGACATTAATAATTCTATGGTGGTAATGAAGCATCAACATCGTGTCCAACCGATGGGTAAAAACTTTAATTTTTAAATTTTAAGAATAGAATGTGTCAAAAATAGTCTACTCATAAGGTACCTTGCAACAATAAAATCTTAGCACATTTATTAAGATTAGAATGCGGAAAAAGGTTGTTTCTGAAACAATATTTCTCATCTAAACGTTCTTCGCAACAAACACAAGTTAAACTAATTCCAGAATTATTGTTCATCCTCTGAATGAGAAGGCTGCCAGAATGATCATCCAACCCCGCCCTCTTTAACCTCCCTCACCCAATTTTCTACCTCCTATAAAATGAACGACATTCCCCTCGCAGATCGTGCCAGCAATAAACCCTACCGTCAGGGCCATCCAAATTAAACTTTCTTTTTCAGCAGAGAGTAAAACGTAGACCTATTCTTCATTCCGGAGTTTGAGATTTCTAGTTCATGATAATCAGTCTTTTTCGCACTGCGTGATAAGTTACGGTAAGGGTTGTCTTCTTTGTATTGTAGTACAATGTTACGGTTTACAGTAAAACGGCAATAGACTGTTTACGGAAATAATTTCGGTTTTTCAACGAGAAGTTTATTGAAGTGACAGCTGAAAAAAGAAAAGGAGTACACAATATATATTTCACAAATATCTTGTAAAAATGTAAACTCATTAACTTTCAGTAGCTATAATTGTTTCTATTGTTGTTTCAGCAACGATTATATTGCTTCTGGTTTTTTAAACACTTGTTTTTAACTTGTTTCATGTTTGAAATGGGTTTTTTTTGTAATAGATTTTACACTCGCTTCCTAGTGTTCTAGAGCTTTGATGCTTTTGCACATTTATGTGCTCTCGATGACAGCACGCAATTTTAATATTTTAATATCTTAATTATCAGCTAATTGGTTAATTTAATCAAATGATACAGGTGGCGCCACCTAGTCATGAATTTGTGAAAAATTTATTTTAAAATTATATAGTATTTATAATAATGAATTATAAAGCAAAGACTAAAAAGTAGACGATAATTAAAATAAAAAAATTCTACATTTTAGTATACTAATAAAAGTGTATTTTCAAAAGCTGTTTTTATTGAATTTATTTAATACTCCAGTTTTGTTTAGAAGAAAAATAACTGATTTTGCTTGGTAACATTATTTCTCTCGTATTTTCGATCTAGAAATGGGTGCTTTGTTAAGAATTAATTCTATGTGCTTGCATTTCTTGAACCTTTGCTGTTAAAAATTAATTTTTTATGCACTACCTAGATTGTCGATGTAGGCAATATATTCCTCTATAAAGGAGACTAACCTTTTGAATCGAGTTTTAATGCAGCCGGTACAAGAGAAATGAGGAACCCACCAGGTGACAGGTTTTCTAGAAAATAGCTGGGATCCTAAACCATGAACCACAAACAAATGGATCGCATGGGAAAATTTTTAAGTAGAAAAAATTTTAAAACAATCAGGTTCTCCGAAATTCTCCAACAATAAGTGTTGATAATTAAGAAAACAATTTTTATTTTATTATTTAAAATTTTACAAACAAGAAAATTATTTAACTTGTTTACTGACAGTAAAAAGAAAAGACAAGACAAAATGAAAATATTGAACCAGTTAGCCATTACTTTAAAGAGCATAACAATTTCAAAAAATTAAGGCTATATAGAACTGAATGCATGTTAATATGATTTATAAATTTGAAAATTACAGCATTCACGTCATTTTGAACGAAAATGGCGTTCATGTCATTTTGAACGAAAATGGCGTTCGTGTCATTTTGAACGAAAAATTTTCAATGAAAATGTATGCATTCAAGTCCACGAACGTCAATAAATTTTTTCTAGTATATTTGTGATTCACTTTACTGTACGCAGTGATACACGTTTACATAACTTTCAATTTTGTCTTTTTTGGTTAATTTCATATAATATAATAATTCATTAATAAAGTAATCTACTTATTACATTTTTTACTTGAAGTAGGAGAGTTTTTAATGAATTTTATTAAAAATTCCACTTTTTTAAATTAATTACTTTGATATAAAATTTTAAGCTAAAAATAATTTAATAAATTATTTTTTTCAATTCCTCTTGCACTAATTTAAATAGATTTACACAATCTCGGTTTTAAAAAATATTATTTTAGGGTGTATAAACTCCTCATTTGTATAGTTTATTTTTTCTATTATTATTTACATTTGTGTTGTCAGAAAAATTCTTCATGAGAAAATGGATTTTGAAAACTTTTTCTTTAATCGAAAAATTCTGGCTAATGAAAAAGTTTGAAAGCTCTTGACCCAATTAAAACGTTTTACACGTAAATGGATAAAAGATATAAATTTATAAGACAAATATCTTTCGTCTAAACATACTTTCAATCATTTTTTTCCGAAGATAAAAGCGTTTAAGACTCATAACACAAAAAATGCAATCACTGGAGAAAAAAGTATTTTGTTTTTATACTTTCAATACTTTTACGATGATACAAGAAAAATTGAACTTCCATTAAAACATATAAAATAAAAACAAATAATAATAACAGTTACAAAAACTAATAATTCTAGCTTTATTTCATATTAACTAGTACATTGATTCTTAAATTATAGCTATAAAAATACAATTTCTATCACCCATTAAAAAATTTACCTCGAGCAAAGTTTTTTCCCTCTGAAACTAAAATCGATTTTATCTGCCTTTCAAGACATTAAATTTCAAATCTTAAATCTCCTTTCTTTACTCTGAAAAAATTGCTAACGATTCTTTTCAATACATTTCTCATTTTTTTATCTTTCTTTTCTGCAATTTATTTTTATAGCTTTTCCAAATGTAAAATTTTCTTTTTTATTTTGAAAACTAGCCGTTGTATCCGCGGCTCCGCGCGCGTTTATCTGTTCTATACATACATGGACCCACTGAATATGTGTACTGCAATCTGTGATATGGAAATAAAATTCTTTTTTTTTCTTTTTAGGCATAAGGAGATTTTGAATTCAGTCGTAAATCTTTAAAGGAAGGAAGGATGAAGGTGTGTTCGGCGTATGCTCCAGAACGGGGTTCTTAGCTTGTGCCGGGTTAACAAAAACAAATCTCGAATACCACACAAAAATCTAAAATCTGTCTGAAGCAACCAAACAAATCTTTAAAATAGCCGTTTGAATTGAGATATAAACAAACATAAATTCAGCGCATACGCAAAGCACAGCTCCTGCTATTTCGCGCATGCGCGGATAAAACTCAAAGCACAGATCCTGCTGTTTTACGCATGCGCGGATTGAGGTTGGATTGGATACAAAACAAATTCCGCGCATACGCAAAAGCACAGATACTGCTACTTTGCGCATGCGCGGATCGTGATAGGAAAATAATTATTAAAATCGCAATTATTAAACTCCCTTTTTGATTTTGATATGCGTTTAATATACTAAAATCTTCCTCCATAAATGCCCTACAAAATGTTACAAATATCTCCGATATCAGTTTAGTTTTTCTCGAATTTTAAGCGTTCACACATACAGACGCTTTCAAGGGACTTCATTTTATACTATGTGATCAACCTCTAGTGTTTAATTTACCAAACTTAATTACTTTTTCTTGGTTATAAGAAAACAATATTAGCGTTTAAAATTAAAAGACAGTAAATAAGCTACGCTAGTTTCTGGATAAACAAAATTGTTCAAAAAAAGCCTTTAGAAATACCCAAGTGTAATATTTTCGGCAAATAGCACATCAAATATGCTGCCGAAGCAACCCTAAAAAGTAGGCACCATTGAATCTGATCACATTAGTCCAGGGAGAATATGACAATTCTAACTGAAAACAATATAAATTACGGAAATTCATTAATTGGGTATTTAGTGAAGCGAAATATACCTTCCGGTATTTAAATTTTGAAAAAAAGTAGGTATGCCATATAATTCTAACAGGTACTGGTAATTTTTTGCTGCTATTGAAAATTCTAGCAGAAGCTCGTGCTGTAAAAACTTTTGGGATTGCAAATGTTATGTATGCGATTCTAGGAGGACCCATGTACAACGTTAGGCGACGTATCAACCCTAAACTAAACGATCAATGAGATTAAAATTAAGTGATCTAAAGAGATCGAGACTGTGCTCTTCCGATAAAATTAGGTAAGTAGTACTAAATTAACCGTTATGGGATTAAGCGGCATCAACTGCATGTAAAATAAATGTCTGTTCTAAACCTAGGATAAGCTCATGCTGCCATACCATATGGGATTCAAAATGTTATTTACACGACCGTATTGAAGGTTAGAACCCATAGTTTATAGCATTAGACAAACTATAAACCAAAAATTAAAAGACTAATGAGATTCGAATAAAGAGATCTAAAGAGATCGGGACTATCCGATTCCGATAAAATTATAAGCAAGTAGCACAAAAGTAACCGTTATTGCATCATCTGTGTTTAATAAAACTGACTATTAACTATCCAAATACCAAACTTTTAAGGAGCATACTACACCCATATTGTGCTTTTCAAGTTCAAAATTGGCCTACTTTTTATGCATATACATGTTTTAGTGGCGATTGAGGTCCGGGATTAGCAAAGAATAGAGAATTTCAGGATTTGGAAGATCTCATCTTTTTCAAATTCTGTCTTAAAACATACATAACATTTAGAAACTAGTAGTATGTGTGATATCATGACATAATTAACACTTTAATCGCCACGTGAAGTAAGTGTGTCTCACAGATAATGTATTTGTTCGGACCGCGTGATTCACGCATGCTTCACGTGAAATCTTTTGCTTTTTTATTCGTAGATCAGCGACGATTCACACTGACTATATAAATAAATAATGACGGCTAAAGCGTAGCCAACCAAACAAAATAAGCTGGTTATCTTACGTAAAAGACGCCAGTTTTGTTCTAGGAGGCCGCGTGAAACAAATTGCTTCGTTCACTTGACTACATTCAAGACATTATTTTCGACAGTTATTTTTAAAAAATGGTTATGTCACTATTTTCATAATTGTGCATGTATAATAAGTCAGTTGTTTCCAATGGCCCAGCAGGTTGAAACAATTTTTTGTAATGTGACGATTAACGTGTTAAGATATCCTTAAATTGATATGAACAGTCTATGAAATATTCTTTATTCTCAATAATTTAGTTTAGTTTAGTTATATTTACGTCCCGTTTTGAAGCAACACGAGGGTTTATTCTCAATAAAGAACTCATATAAAGAGTTCGAACTCCAGAAAGAATTCAAACATACAAATTAAGCTTCTGGGTGAGAAAATTCCTTTCAAAACTACTGATAAGAATTTCAAGGATAAATTATTGAATAGTCTTATAGAATACCAAAATTCCTTATATAGCATGAATTATTCTGTTCCTATTAGCAGTTCTTCATTACAAAAGCCTACTAATGTGAATGTTTCAGTTTCTAATCAAATATTTATGAAGGATTCAGAGAAAACTCATTATCTACGTGAATACTCCTCGTTGATAATATAGCTCTCAATAAATAGCAAAGAAAATATAAACGTAGTCATTCCCAATACTTAACACACAGAAGCATGAAAATGTAAGATAAATTTAGTAAACATTTTCTTAAATGTTCAGAAATCAATGAGTTAAGTAGTTCGTGAAATGATGTTCTGAAACAAAGTAATTTTTTTAAAAAATTTAAAAACTGCAGCTTTTGCTTCGTAAATGAAGTCAGTTGAAAATACGTGAATATGCATGTATGTACAATATAGATCATTTTAATAATTTGATTTATTTAAAATTATGTTATATTTTTTTTCACCTCGACAGTTTTCAGAATCTCTGAAATCAACTAACAATAGCCCTTGATGTTCATATTGAAATCTAAATATAGAATAGCCAGAATTATACCTCCATTCTAACATCAAAATCATCAACAAGCACACTTCGTAAAAAGCTAATATACTTTTATCCCCGCCAAACTTAATTACGAACAGTCGATGCCGGGCTGATTCAATCTAATTAGGAACTTTCACCGCCTGAAAAATCAATCGATTTATGTTTCCAGCATCAAATATCTTACGGTGCTATTTGGCTTTATAAAGCCTTCTCTGGTTTCGGATAATCCAAGCTTCATTTATCTTTCCTGTTATGAAATAAGAGCACGAACGCAGCTTAAATCTCAATAATATTCGATACTCTGGGGTTATTCTGATTTATGCATTGTGGCGTTGATTAGAATTCAACCAGGTTTACCATTCATTCTCCAGACGTTGGGCTAATCATCAATCTCCTTCTACATACTCAGTATTTTAATTAGAATATTTTAACAAAACATGTGCCTTTAAAATGATTTTAATAACGGGAATACATGTTTACATGAAACATTTCTTTAAAGAGGAACGACATTCGTTCGTAGGATAGATAAGAATGGTATCTATTAATACAGATAAACAAACTGAAAATATTTTAATGTCTTTTGGAAATCTTAATAAACATTAAGCTGGGTTTGATAATACATATTCTTAATTTAAAGTGTTCTCTTAGAATAGGTTTATATTCATTCAAGTCTGTTTGCTCATTAAAAACGCTTCGAAATGATAAAGTTATAGTTTACATTGTCATTATATGGGGAATGAGGGGACATTGATACACTTTTTTTGGAAAGCTAAAAAATGATTTTGCCAACAGAAATAATTAAAACAAATACACTATATTTATACATTTGTTAATCTAATAGAGGATTTCAGTCTAACTTTGGTTATTAATGACATAATAAAATACTTATTACACTTTTTTCTTAAAAATGGATTTGTATCAATCAGGGGTGCATTGATACACACGGAAATATCGAAAATAATGATGATTAATAGGTTTGAGATCAAAACTAAATTTGTTTTATCAATAAACTTTGCATTCCAAATCAATTTTTAAAAGTTTAACATAGTAACAAACTCTTATTTTCATCAAAATTCGACATTTTTAATGAGACTGGAAAATTGAAACAATAATGCATCAGAAAATAATTTATTTCTTTGAATAACTGAATAACAAAGGAGAATGTGTGTGTGTGTGTGTGTGTGTCTAAAAATACTTTGGAGGGAGGGAATGTGAACCTCGAAGCAGTTTTTGGAAGTTTTAATTAATTAAAAATTAAGGGATAATTTCGCGTTCTTCCTTGATAACTTACGAAAATAATATAGCACAAAAATAATTTTCCCACCATCTGAAAATACAAAAAATTATCTTTTCGATTATATTAATTAAGTTTCCGTACATTTTTTTCCAATTTTAATAAATTCGTAAAAAATATTTTAAACTTAATTTAAAACAATACTTTTCATTTTTGCATTGAAATTCAAACCGCTTTCATTCTTTAAACAAATACTTAATTGCGTGTTTCTCTTAGATAGTTAATTTTTATGTTTTTTTTCCATTTCTGAAGACGATTTCGCAAAGTAGTTACTGTCAAGGCTGATTTATACACACAGAAGGTGTGTATCATTGTGCCCCGGAGTCAAATGTATCAATCTGTCCCAAGAGACATTTCTACATAAAACAAGTAGTCACGCAAAATCAATGTTAAAAAACCTCAAAACTTAACATAGTTCGAAAAATAAATGCTTTTTCCTATCTTTGGAGTAGATTCCTGGCAGGAAAACGTAATTAGTTAAAGAAATCACACAACTTGTACTTAGAGTAAAATTAGTTAGACTAGAAGATTAGCTGTTTGATTCATTTGTAAATTAACTTTTTACTTAACGCGGCCGAATAATATACCGTGTGGTGATATCACATACACCACACGGTATATTATTGAGTCTCATATATATATTATTGAGTCTCATATATATATTATTGAGTCTCATATATATATTATTGAGTTACAGTGATATATATATGAGAGGATGTGAAAATCTTGAGCCATCCTAAACATCAAAATTTATAGACTGTATCAATGTTTCCGCGTATCATTCTACCCTAACTCCCCGTATAGAAAATTATTTGATACAAGGCAACGGTGGCACATAGACTTAGAAAGGAGCAGCGCTGAAGAATGTAAGGAAATAATAAAAATAAAAGTTTTATAAAACACACTTTTATTAATATACTAAAATGTAGAAAATAACTTTTTTTATCAAAAATCTGCTGGTCAAAGAAAAAATTGCGAAGGCATGAATCACTGATAGAAATAGTCTAAGTAAGTTGGAATTTTAACCGCATTCATAACATTATGTCAATTTTTATTTATTTTTAGTATTATTATAATTATTTTTGCTTCAGAGATTGTGTTTCATATGATGTTCAATATGGCTCAGTTTCTTTATCGTACTATTTTCAGAACCTTACGATTTCCGATTATTGCTTTGGCCGTCAGATTTTCGAGAAAAAGTTATTTTCTACTGTTCAGTATATTAATAAAAGCGTGCTTCATAAAAAATTTTTAATTTTTGTTATTTTTGTAACTTTTCAGTCTTTAATATATTTCATAGTTCATTATTATATTTCTATGAAATTTTGTAATCAGTTTTTTTAAAATTGACTACAAGAAGAAGATTAAACGATTGATTGATAACTGAGTACTGAAAATATTAAAATATTGTCCTGTCATCGAAATATTTCAGAGCTCTAACACTCTAGGAAATGAGATAAAATTACAAACTTCCATCCTCTCAATTGTGTAAGAAAATGCCTTTTATATATAACTTCTATTAAACAAAAAGTCGTACATTCAATGACAGATATTAAATTTAAAATTATACATTAAATTATGAAGATTTAATGTCTGTTCAATCTGCTCCGATATCAGTTAATGTCGGAGCCTGATTTTAGAAAATATTCCAAATTATTTCTTTTTTCTGAAAACAGTTATCTTTAACTGAACAGAGAAAAATTAAGTGGTATGTAACAAGCAGGGAGTGTTTCTTTAGGCGAATGTTAAAGTCAAATGGTTAAAAAAATAAAGCCAAAGAAAACAGTTTAAGAGAGAAGGGAAGGAAGAAAAGCAGACAAACAGAGATTTGAAGAGTGCCATGATTAAGAATGGTGTATAAGCTCTACAGCCACAGAAGGAATATGGAAGCGCTTAATTTCACCACTACGCTCTTTCATTTTCTTTTTAGGGTTGTAATACCTAATTTCACCATTTATGCTAAGCGATTTCGAGCACAGATTCGAATAAATAGGAGTTGCAGCTTTCAACTGAGAGCTCGAAGCGCTCTTTCAACTTGATATCCGATTTTGCGGAATGGTAATTGGTTTTCGCAATCAGATTGAAATTATAAGATGTAATTAACAAAGGGATTTTGTCTTCGCTCGTCCAAACCTAAGTAAGGAAAAGTTGACAAACGTTACGTTTCCAAATAATTGCTGAAGGTTAGAGTTCTGCAATCCTAATGTACGAGCCGTCATTGCTAGAAGGTTTAGCCAGCGATGAACACGGGTTGGAAGTTGGTCTATTTCCCGCTGCATTCCACGATTTCCGGAGCTACTGCACTCATTTCTTACTATCACATTGTTCAATTACATTTTACTATTGCAGCGTTGCTTATAAATAACAGTTCGTTTCGTTTCAAAAGTGCTTGTGACTATTATCAAACGCACCATAAAAATAAAGATTTTAATACATAAGTAGTTGGAGAGTTAAGCTTTTTATACCATTAGCCCCTTTTCGTCCTTCCCCCATACAAAATGCTACTACATTTTTAACACAAAAAAAAATCTCACGAGAGTCAGTGTATTGATCCCTAGAGTAGGCCGCGGTGGTCTAGTGGTAAAGTCTCGGCTAAGGTTCCTGGCTGAAAGGATCCAAGTTCGAAACACGCTTCAACCGAAGATCCGCCTTGCATGTGGGCCTGTTGTCTACGCTAGGTGTAGTGTGGGAACTTGGAGAGAATAACAGCCCAAGTGGCGCCCCAAACTTACCAGGTCCATCCCAAAATAACTCTCGTGTAGTTTTGATGTGGGACGTTAATGCAACTAAATTAAAGTTAAAATAAGAATATAAAATGCTAACTGACGGTAGCTAAAGAACATCTCAGCTTATTAGATTTGTTTAAAATTCTAATTTACCTTGTCTTAATTAAGGCGATTGTTTATATTCTATTCATTAAATAGTATTGAAGATTTGATGCAAGCAATTGCATCAATGTTCCGTGACCGCATTTAGGGTCTAAAGGCACTGTTTAACCAACGCTGATTCATTTGGTTCTTAAGAATTGTGGTCAACTATACTGCTTGCTTTCTCTTAAAAATAATTATCTTTATAAGAATCACACAAAACAGTCAAAATGCTTTAGGATCCTTATAAAAACAAGGGTACATTATAATTTTCCCCTTCAAAAATAATCACTCGAGTAAAAATTATGAGTTTTTAAAAAACACCACCTTTTATTCCTTTTTTCATTTCCTGCTTATGCATTTAAAAGCATTTTAATATTTTCCTATTCTCTATTAAGTACACTTAATTACCGATTACTGTTAAATACCTTTAATTACAATCTACGTTTATTAAATATATTTCATTTTTTCCCTTCCTTTCATTTTTTTTTCTTGGCTCATCAAGGAAATCATCATTTACGCTCCCTTACTCATCAAGAAAACGTGCTCATTACATGCAGCTAGTATCGTAACTTCCTTTTCGAAGATCTGGTACAAAGTTTCATTTTTGAATCTAATTATATTTGCTGATTAATGATTTTAATTTCAGATATCGTTTAGAAACTTGAAATTATTTGACAGTCCATTTCCACAATTTATTAAAAAGCATCATGATTTTAATTCATTTCATCATGTACAGCTTTTCATCGCCGACGATTGAGTTTTTTTCCCCACAACTTGGTATAGCAATTACATTTTGAAAAAAGTTAGAAAACTAAACAAATTACTAATTAACATTAACTCATAGCAGGATTTTTTGTTGTACATTCATCACTATGTAAATCTAGAGAAAAAGTATTAGAAATATAGGCAAAAAACATTTAAATAATTAATTTTGATTTTCGATTTTTAGTAAAATTTTTAATTAAAAATATTTCAATTGTTGGATTAAAATTTCTTAGTTAAAATGCTTTCCTGCTTCAAATCAAAACTGTAATTATTAATTTATCAGATGAATTAAATGCAAAAATTTTCAAAATAAATTATAAAAAATAAAAATGAAAACGATGAAAATATGCATCACGTCATAGTGTAGAATTAAATAGCTCGGGTAAATAACTGTATACGAATAAATATAATCTTTTAATGGCAAATATATTAATCAGGGAAATAACCACTTAAAATGGCATGGTATGGAACATCATACAAGATAATAAGGAAAATAATCATTGAAAGTTATATTACTAAGGGTGTTAAGCATTTAAATTATATTAATCAGGTATATAATTATTTTAAATTATATTAACCTGGGAAATAACCATTTTAAATTAAATTAATCATAATCATCATTCAGGAATCATTGACCGACCTGACGACGACAAACTTCAGAGAGGGGGAAAAAGTCTAAATTGCACTGCTTTTCATACTTTTATTTTTCGTCGCCAATTTCTCAAATGACCTATAAAATTTCATTGATTTGCTTCGACTTTTTTTAATTGTTGGACACTTTGAAAACCATTTCATAATCATCTAAAAATAAAAATATGTGTACATTTATTATACAAGATCACCATTGGTGTTTATTGCAATATAGATTATTATTAATTTCATATAATAGATGTCATAAGCGCTGAACTGGGCCGGATTAAGAACTGTAGAGGCCTATAGGCAATGTAAGCTTTGGGGCTCTCTTTGCCCTCCCCAATTTCCAAAACCAAATATTTTTTATTGATTTCCATTTAATCTCTGTACAAGCCGTTTTCATGTTACAAATATTAAAATAAACTGAAATAACAAAATATTTAATTGCGGAACACCTTCAGAAGAGTTGTTTTCAGTATCTAACGAACAAAAAAAATGTAAAATTTAAATTTAAAAGTGATTTTAAAAAAAATGGTAAAAAAAAGAAAAGGTTTTTTACATAATCTAAACACTCTAATACAAAGTTTACCGGGATTTTTAAGTCAGTGAACCAACTTTACTTTACTTTAGACTACGACACACCCCTGACTCCAGAAACAAAAATAAAGATTATACGAAATTCGAATTCGCGGAAATATTAGCCATGCAGCGAACAAGTACTGGTGAGATTCGAACAGGTTCGTAGATCGGTGTCTTCCCAACGCTACGGGAACAGTGAACCAACTGCAAAACAAGCTGCACTCCATTGATCTGGCAGAGAATTTGAAAACTTGGGAAAAATTTCCAGGAACAAAAATTCTGAAATTTAAGCGATGCCTGATTTTAATTTGGATAAGTTCAAGTGCAGGGCTGTTGTATATTAAATGAAAACACTACATTTTCTTGAAAATAATGCAAAAAAAAAGATCACGTAACGTCGAGGGCCCCTAGGCAGTCATCTGCTTCGCCTATTTGATAATCCGGCCCTGACGATGAATGAGGACGAAAATCAAACTGACTGTTAAAAAACAATGAAAAGGATCTGATGGAAGTAATTTTTCACAAGGGAACCGTCGGTTTGTTCATTTTTTTTTAATATTACCGCTAAGATTTTTATTTTCATCTATCCAGATTTCAGGGCCTGGCCCCCCCCCCCATCAGAACCGTAACTAAGAATTTGAGAGCCTGTGGCCCAACGAAAATACCTACCTAATACAATAATTGATGAGCAAATAAATAAATAAAATGAATAAAAAGTTAAACTGTTCGCTGATTAACGCTTTACAATTTTGCAAATCATAGTCTTTTCAAAATACACAAGATTTTATAAGTAAGCCTCCGTATTGTAGGTAACTTCTATTAAACGCATAATTTAGGAGTTTTTTCGTTGATTGTCTCTGTATGAATATTTTTTGAAATCATATATACATGTTTATGTAACATTACAAAACCGATGACTGTGTAGTTACAACCCCAAATCATATCTTTACTTTTAACATATTAAATTTCTTAAATACATATTTTGGTTCAAAATTTTTAAAAAATTATTATTGTAAATTTTTAGACGCCTTTGAATAAATGGCGCTCCTGGGCTACAGCCCAATTACCCCATTGGATAAGATGGCCCTGCCAGATTTGATTTGATACGTAAATTTTGTTTAGAAACAAGGTGAATGATCTTGCTTTACGACATATTTTCTCTCGTGGTTTCTTTCTTTGCGTTTTAAAAATAACTTCTTTTTGTGTTTTGGAGCTCATTCCCGGACAATATGTAGATAAATAAAGTTCATTTTGATATGCAGAATAACCTAACAATTTAGAAAATTTCAGTGAAATGTTTGCTTAGTAGGGAAGTATTAATCTTTTACAATACAATATCTTCTTTCATGACCTTTCTAAGATTTAAAACTAAACTTCCTCGAAATTTCGTTGCTCAGTTCTAAACGTATGAAATTTTATGTAGTTCACTTTTTACATCCACCATTATTTTTAAAAAGTGATCACATTTCTCCATTTATACTACTATCTTTCATAATATAAATACATTCAGCCCGCCTGCTAGACGGTTTATTCGGGCCCACGTTGTGACAAAACCGTGCTAAGCGAAACCAACACAATTATCAAAACAAAGCACAGTGAAGAAAGTTTAGTGCTATATGAAGAAAGCCCAACTTTAGCAAGTCATGCTGGATGAAAGATATTATTTTATCAAAGCTCTGAATATTTCATGGTCTTAATTACTACCAATACTTTTTGAATCCACATTTTTTATAAGAAAAATCAATTAATTCTCCTTATTTTGCGTTTTCAAGAGAGTAGCAATTTCTCCTTAATCTGTCTCGAACCCGGAAACGATTTAAGGGGCATAATCCATCAGCGACAAAACAAGATTTTTCAAGAAAACCGAAATGATACAACAGGAAGAAAGAACGATCATTTATTTGGGGGAAAAGAATAAAACGTAACAAAAGTGTCCAGAAGAAGCGGCAGAATGCATCAAATGGACAGCGCGGATATGATAAACAACAATATCACTCTTATTTTGACAAGATTTATCGAATGAACCCCGTACTGGTCACGCATCGAAAACAGAAAGCATTCCTTTTCATTTTTTTCTTCTGTTCTTTATGTGTCATTAATTAGATTATGTGTCTTCAAATGCATGTTGGGGAAGTGCTTAAAAAATTATTTTTTAAAAAATAATATGGTTTCAAGTGCTGACCAATGATACGATCGACTGATTTGAAAATCACCGTAGTTTATTTATTCTATTTTAGGACTGTTTTTATTTTTTTGGAATATTCACTGCCATTATACTTCTTGCACCTGCCTGGTTTCGAACAAATACGTATCAGTGCAACTTCATCATTAAAAATCTGTTGAAAATTATTTTGTTTTAGAAGAAAAGCAGTATATTTCTAAAAGAGACAAAACTTAGAGTAGGTTATTTTAATAGCAATGTAATAATATATTCAAATGCTTATATTAATACTAATCTAGATTTTTGTAGAAGGTTCTTCATTTCAAATTGATTTAATCTGACACTTAACATTTTACGCTTTTTAGAAAACGAAACTTTATCGCGATTGCTGCCAGTTGACTTTTCTTAAAAGGGTAGATAAAACATTTAAGTTCTTTAATTAATCCATTTGCGTTTCGGCAACAAACCGATATTAAGTTGTGGGATAGCCTAAGTAATGATTTTCGCTGACTGACTTACCACACGTATTACATCATTTGGCCATGGTTCAAAATTGCGAAATACGAGGTAAATATCCCTCATCTTGCTTCAAAACGGGGCATTGATATAACTAAACTAAGCTAAACCAAGCCTTTAAGGATGGGCTCTCTGCAAGGAGAGGGCATAATGGGGCCAGTTTTGCAAGATACGCTGTGGATCATTCAAGTTCACAAGCTTCAAGTTCGCAGTAATTCTTATAATTATATTAAAATAATTCCATAAAATGAGACTAAAATATTTTCGCTTAGAAGGCGATTTAAAGGTAAATTTCCGGTTAATCTTCCCATCCGGGTCTTCAGATCCCTTTTCCATCCAAACCATAACCGAAATTTTGCTCGAATAACCTGTTTGTGATCCCTGATGCTCATTTATGCGCAAAATTCAAATAAATAAATAAAGCGAGCCATTAATTAGGAAATAAAAAGTAAATCTAATTTTATACGGTTATTTAATAACTTCAAATGAAAGAAGAGGATTTCTACATTTATTTTTTTCTTACTAGTATTTAAGAATCCGACTGAACAATTTGTTGTCATTTTTTTTATCCAAGGAATGGTGTCATGATTCATAATTTAAGAAGCGTTGTAATAAGGATAGACATTTGTTCTATGAAAAAATTTGTACGCGGGGTAAAAAGTGAAATTTCTGAAATTAAATTACGCCAAATGCAAAGTATGAAATGAAAAAAACGTAATTAGTTTATTTACGTTTTCGCCACGAGAAAAAAAATTCTGTTACAGACAGATAAAAAAGAAAACAACTAGAATAAGACACAAAATACGAACACAGGAGCAAAAGTTATGTCCCCAACGACCAGGCGTAATGAATAACCACTCAGTTGGCCATCTTGACTGAAACCGTGCGTTGGTGCAGGCGTTAATTCGTAACCATTGGATTGCCAAATGTGGTAGTCAAATGCTTTAGAGACAGCTGTTTCGGTGGAATAATGGGTATTGTGACACTGGAGGAGATTTAGTTTCATTTAATCGCATTAACATCCCGTTTTGCAGTTACGTGAGAGCTGTTTTGGGGCGGACCACGTAATTTTGATCTGTGGTCACACGACGAGGACGACGCCTGAGCTGGCATCTTAGGCCCGGTACACACGTGCGATTTGTGTCGTGCAAGCATTAAAAAGTCATTTGCTGTAAAAGCCATAAACGGGACGAAATACATTGAGAAGAGGAAACTTTTCCCGCGACTCGAAAAAATATCGTAGGTGCGATATTCTCCGCAGGGGATATGTGGGGTCTGGCTACATCTTATCAATATATTTCGCCCCGTTTATGGCTTTTACCGTAAATGTCTTTTTTTAATGATTCCACGACTCAAATCGCAACTATGCACCGGGCCTTAAGCTGGACATTCACGCGCAAATGGCATTGTAGTACTCCACACCATTCCAATTTTAGCCCATCCAATTAGGTGGGTCATTCACGGAGGTCATTCCAGCTTTCAAAACGAGCCCCCCACCCCCGATCGGCTTTCGCAAGAGAGCCTCACTGCCTCTTCTTCACAGGTCTACATTTTGTGGTTTTCGCTTTTGTGAGAGAGCCTCGCTCCCTACGGTCGCATTTCAGTTTTACGACTCACCACTAATGGATAACGAACGAAGTTGAAAATCCAAGCTTTTCGACCCAACCACGCCAATTCTCATCGGATATTCGCATTAACGATGGGCTTTGGAGCGACGCGATCGAAATTGTGTGGAGCCGTCTTACCGTGAATGTCCAGCTTTACAATCCAAATTGCTATAATTTACGCTATTAATAATTGTACGCTAATTTTAGTTTAGACGGAATAGATTTGAACGACAAGAATCGAAATTAAGATAGACAAGCCATTAAACTATTTGGTGTTAAACTAATAATCTGTTCCATACATAGAGATAGGAAAATAAAAGAAACAAAACATTGTGTAGATAAATAAAATCATCTAAATAAATACTTTGATTTTACTTGACTCGTTTCATGTGTGTGAAGATGGAATTTTGTAATCGAATTTTCACTCACTTCCCGATGTGCTAGAGCTCTCACATTTTGCACACTTGTGTGTTCTCTATGACAATACACTATTTTGGTATTTTTTAAATCGAATTTTCACTCACTTCCCGATGTGCTAGAGCTCTCACATTTTGCACACTTGTGTGTTCTCTATGACAATACACTATTTTGGTATTTTTAAAACTCAGCTAACAGTTTACCGATTTATTTAATTAAATTTTGATTCCATACAGTGGCACCACCTGGTAGTAAATTTGAGAAAATGTTTTTCAAGATTCCTTAATATTTATAATAATGAAAAATAAATTAAAGATTAAAAAATTAGAAAATAATCAAAATAAAAAATTCTTCTTTTCAGTACACTAACAAAAGTGTATCTTTAACAACTGTTTTCATCAGATTTATTATAATTAATTTTTTTTTCTTAGTACTGATCAATCTTAGACGCACAACATTTTTGGATCTAAATTTTTTACAATAAACGCGGTGAGAGAATTAGAATTAAAAATATGCGAATTAGCCAAGTTCCACTATTCTAATATCCAACTATATATTTTCTTTTAATATTAAAAAACATCCAAAGACCCTTCGTTTCATTCTTGTTTGTGAAAACCGACAGCGCACACAACCCAAAACGTAGTTAGTTGCGTGCATTGGGGATTTTACACAGCTAAATGCTGTGGTGTAGTCGTAAATTAAGCAGTGCCGGAACGCTCTGAGCTGAATGATATTGTTGGAGGGGGGGGGGCAAAATGTAAGGTGTGATGGAGGAAAGTAGGGGATCGCTCCATAATACTTTTTTAAAATTTGAAATGTATAATTATTTTATCTCGGTAATTAAATAATAAAGCGTCATCACTTTACAGCTTTTATTTTATTTTTTTATCAAACAATGGCATAATGCGACTGTAATTCAAAGCATGAATATTGTAAAAATGTTAAAGAATAATTCTTCAAAAATTTATGTTGATTTCAAGCTATACTAAACTTAGTAATGTAAAAGAAAACCATTGCATTGATAAGTAATATAGAAAATATCATGAGTTCGAAACATAAACTACAATAAATGTTTGCAACCTTAATGCTTTTAACCTCTTCATACCACCACTCGCCAGAGGTTTCTTACTTTATTAGTTTGAAATATTCATCATATTTTTGAGGGTAAGCACTAGACAGAGGCTGCGCTGTTTTAAGGAGGTATCTTACATTTTTTTTTTTTTCTTCCTTCTTTATTTCTCGCAAAAAGAAGTAGTGCCGGAACGGTGTTCCGGCGAGTTAAAAAATTAGAAAGCGGAGCGCCGTTCCGGTGCGTTCCGGCTCCACTACACTCCTGCTTATCAAGAAGTGTTATTGCAGCTCAATCACCCGAAAGCTGTCTATACGGATTCAATTACTGCAACTTGAAGGAACGAAAGGAGTTAAAGCGTTGTCGATCCAATAGATGCCACCATTTTTCAATGATACAACCTGATGATTCTTGATCAGTCGGTAACTCTTGGAGCAAAAGTATCTGAAGTCGACGCAAAGAAGTGGAATTAGTTTTGCTGAAATACAGGGTGGTTAACAAAAAAACTTTGCCGATATATGACCCCTTAGAGAACATACCGTTCGAGGGAACGGAATAAAATTTTGAATGCAGGTATTGTACGGTATGCGCTCAAGAATAATGTGCAAAGCAATAGTCCAGCTCTCACAGTTACGGTTACAGTGAAAGAAATGTCGAACTTTTCAAATAACAACACCCACTTTTTTTCACGGAAACGTGATCCTCACATTGAAAAACTTAAATTTGAGTTGGAACACTATTTTTAGCGCGAAACATTTCGGCACTAGGTAGAGATAAAAAAAAAAAGTGAAAACAACCAATAAAAGACAGAGAAGCAGTAGTAAAGCTCTACTTTCCCCTACTCTTTGAGAGCTGGACTTTTTTTTTTTTTTGCACACCATTCTTGAACGCATACCGTATAATACCTGTATTCAAAATTCTATTCCGTTCCCTCGAGCGGTATGCTCTCTAGGGGGTCATATATCGGCAAAATTTTTTTTATTACCACCCTGTATATGAAATGAAAGATGAATTAAATTATTTTGATCGAAATGTTAGCTTCTTCACTGCTATGTATGATTTCATTTCGCAATCCGAATGCGTTAATTTATTTTCGAAATTTTTTTCCTTCTTTATAGGTTATTAATTGATATCTGACACACTTTTATTCAACTAGCATCATGATATAGAAAGCGGACGAATGCTGCAATACTCCCCATGTAGTTAAATCTCCTCTACCTTTATCACATGCTAACAGCCTTCGACGACTAGCTGGTTACGCATAATTTGATATTCATGGTTTCCTGAGGAAAGTATGTTTAAAAATCAAACTGTGATAGAGGTTGTCATAATTGTCAAGTATTGATACGGGGAGTTTAAATGTTAAATAAATAAAACGTGAAAAAAACGGTTTATTTCCCTAATAATCCACTAATTTTACTATTGGGTATAAAAAATCAATAAAGTTTAAGCAATCTAATAAAATGAACATGTAGAATAATAAAAATGATGAGAGGCTAATCATTTTTATCCCAGTTATATTTTAAAGTTGGCTTTACTTTCTTAATTATATCATTTTCTTCTTTCACATAATTATAAAATTGGGCGCAAGTCATTACAAAATTATAATGACGCAAGAATTTAGGGAGAAAACGGGACGAATAGTAATACGAGATTGAGCTGTGGAGACAGTCCCATATATACGGGACGTATGGCAACCCTATATAACGTCGCATTTGGATGCAAACGTGACTCTCCATGTCATCTAACATTTAATTACATGTTGATTAAAACGGTTACTTCACTTTCATATTTCTCATATAAAATGCACAGTTGATTCTAACCTTAAAAATACATGGTGCGTTTTATTTTTATTACATGAGGGCGTCTTACAGCATGTTAAGTGGATTGAAGCATATTAATAAGAAAATTAAAAACAGCCAGTATAATTTTTCAGCATATCGGATATATAACATAATATGTTAGAGGGGTTTGTCAATAAATTTCACAAAAAAAAATGTCGAAATAAAATAAGAAAGTAAAAATTCATAATGACCTTGCCAAAGAAATGAAAAAATGAACAGAATCTTCATTTCTTAGCTTACAACAACGGCAGAAAAACCCATAATAAAATATTGCAGTAACAATGGAAATGATTTGAAATTCATTACAACAATGGAAAGTATTGTGAAATACGCTTAAGAATATTTTAAAATCATTCCTATTAAAATCCGAAGGTAAACAAACGTATGTAACTATCTATGTATCTCTGTCCGGCCATATTTTCACAAACTACTGAATGCTGAAACGAGCTGAAAGTACCAAAAGATGAGAAATAATCCAAGGAATCCGTTTTCACTATTTAAATTCCTAAATTACAATTAATTAAAAAGATATTAATTAAAAACGTGTAAATGAATGAAATATTGTGCCGCCATCTATCGGCAGCTCCTATTACTATATGTCACATCGGCTGTTCTTGCATCTGGTTTGTATAAAAGGTTTCATTTATTTCTTTTTCAAAATATGCTAACCTGTTTTAATTTATAAACATTGAAATTCTTTTCATTCAAGCCATACTGTTTCAAAGTAGTAAAAAGACTAGAATTGAAAGTTTTAATCCAACAAGAGAGGATTCAAAACAGTTTTAAGTTTGTTGTGGAAGCTTAGTGACAATATTTGTAGGGAAACAAACAGAAGAGAGCATATGAAAAATGTGGATTCCGAGAAACGCTGGGTTATTAGCTGTAAGGTAAATTAAAAGGCTGGATTTAAAAATTTTAATTAAACAATATAGGATTTAAAGGGGATTTGCGTTTTGGGGGGAAAGTTAGTGACAATATTTGTAATAAATCGGAGGCGGGCATATGAAAATAAAGTAATAAAAAGACTAGATTTGAAAGAATATTTACGTTTGTTGAGGAAAGTAAGTGACAAAATTTTTGAAGAAAAAAGGAGCAGGGCATATGAAAAAATATGGATCCCGAGGCCTCACATGACTACACTTCTTCTCTCCACCAGGGAATGACGCATTATTCGAGATAGCCCGTGCAACACCGGGCCACACAGCTAGTATTTATTAAAATTAGAGAAATAATTGTGAGACAATTAAATTGGTGTTGAAGAAAAGATAATTTTTTGAATTTTCATATGGTGTAAAAATCATTTTTGTGCCATAATAATTTCCAGAGCTATCAAGAGAAAACGCAAAAATTTCGCTTAATTTTAATTACTTAAAATTCTAATTAAAATTTAAAAAATAACTCGCACCCACATTCCCACCCTCCAAAGTGTGTTTGTGTCAAATTTCGTAGCTCTAGGTCCAAATGTCTTTCCTGTACAGCAGCAATGCACATATTCTCCTAGCTAGAACGTCGCTTTTCGCTCAAGTGAAGTTCTCTATATTTTCGAGTAAATACTGCCAGAGGTGGTTTTTCGCAAAGGTGCTAGAGGTGCACGCATCGTACCTAGAGACTCCGACGGGACCTCAAAATCTATTCGACATACATAGCAGTGTTAAGCCGACTGTGAATTTACGACATTTCGTAAGGCAAGGGCCTCAAAACAATTTTGCACCTGGGGCCTCATATTGTCAAAATCCGCCATTGAATACTGCTGATACGTGTGAAATCCGTGTGAACCAAACTTCCTTAAATTTGGTTCAAGTTAAGGTAGTTTATGTAAATGTCGTGTCTCTGTAATTGTCATCACCATATCCCATGCGCAGTTTCAAATCAGGACGTAGGACACAGGTTTAATGGAATACAAAATTACAATAGCACAACTATATAGTTGCATGACAATAACATGAGAAGCTTGTGTAACTTCTGACGGCAAGTCGTTTGAACAGTGGCGAATCTGGATTCGGGTCTAGGGGAGGCTGAGGTCATAAAAACTTTGTATCGTCGTGATGAATGGCAAACTTCAAGGCTAAAGTAAACCAAAACTCTAACTTTACAGACTTTACTCACCTGAAGTGAGAATCATAAAGAACAATACAATACTTTCGATAATTTATTAAAAATTACAATGAAATAATTAGCCAAAAAATATCTTCGGCCGCGTCGATGCTAAGTACAAGTGGAATGACTACAAAAGTAGCAAAATTTTCGATCCTTTCAAGCCAGAAAGTAATGTTGAAACGTTTTCTATTATTTTTTTAAAGAGAGAAATTAAGAAAAAACAGTTGTAATGATGTTAAGAATTCAAATCAGAATTCTGGCTTGGCTTGGGGGGGGGGTGTGCAGAACGTAGCCCCCCCTGATTGCACCACTGATCGTGAAGATATCGTAAAAATATTGTTAAGCATCTTGTGCTATGAAATGTGAGACAGAGTATTTCACAGTGTGCAGTTTTTTTAATTAGAAGCAAATATTTTATTTTTAGAGCGTTTTTTTTCTCAAAGGAATTATTTATAAACAGTGACGTCACTTTATTATCTTTATTTTTACACACATGTATACAAGTACTTTGTTCTTTAAAAATGTTTGATTATCTTAAGCTTTTAGTGTTCAGACTATCTTCGAAAAGTTCGTGGACCTAAATGACATTTAGAAACCCTGAAAAAATATTGGCTTAAGGGGTCTATTCTTGGATTGGGAGTTGGGGTTGGTTTCCCACCTTAAAAAACGAAACCCACCCCAACCGGGGGTACCAGAATAGACCCCTTAATCTACCCTTCATACGGTTCGTTTCGGATTATGGTTACAATAAGCTTTATCGGTTCCAAGTTTCATGTCTGCGCTTAAAATTCGGTACTGGCTGATGCCACAACTTACAAGTCTGTTTAAATCTACAACTGAAACTATTAAAAATTTCAAATATATGTTGTGGCGCCATCTAGTATTAATATTGTCAATGATTCTTAATTTGTAAAAGTAAATAATATTTAATTTACTTATGGGACAGAAACCAATTTCGAGAAGTCTTAATAGAAAATTCTGGTTATTATAATTTTAAAATGTTTCGCATAGTTAAATTTTAAAATACATGCAATTTTTTATTCGACTTTTCGCTAATCTGTATCAAGGGGTCAGATTTATAGCATCTCAACAAACATCAAAATGATAAAAACCATGCTTGATTTTTAAATTCCATAATTATTCTTGCATTGCGAAAATATATCAGGAAAGTGAATTCATTATTTTCATATATATTTCCAATTTTTAATTTAGAATTGATACAATCATCTAATTTGCCAGGTTTTCTCACAGTTCCTTCCGAATCTTATATGAATTTTATTTCCCTTTCTGAAATAAGAAAATGAATATAGCTTTTAGATATTAAAATATTTTGTTACAAATAAGGAAAATAGATGCCGCCACGTGAGATAAAAACAGTCTCTGTTCCCAACTTGGGTAGTTTTTATCCGCTCGAAAGAGCGTGGCTCTGCTTGTAACAGGTTAATCCATTATCTTCTCGTGAGGGAGGGAGAAGGTGGTAGTCTTGCTGTCGTCGATTTCTTATCCTGCGAGCGGCATGGTACGGTGATACTGAGGAAAGGAGTGGGATAAGTTGGTGGTATTGAATGAGGCCTAATGTTGGGTGGTGGTTTTGGTACTCAGATATCGGAAAGCTCTTGAATGAACTGCTGTGCAAAAGATGTGCTGTTTTCTATCCCTTGCTTACTTAAATACTAGATCTTTCAATTTTACATTGCATTTATAACTAACGATTGCCTTTGCTTCAAAATGGGGAATTGTTTCAGTCGCTCTACCAGCAAGAACGTTAAAAAAGGAGAATCAGTTGGAGCTCCTTCTGTGGAAAGAAATATTGACAATGGACCTACACCTATAAGTGTTCTTGTTCCTGTCCAATCTCATGAACCTACAAGCATTCGACATCAAGATGCAATCGCCCGAAGTGGTCCTATGTTACCCCCTGTCCCTATAAATCAGGAAAATTTAAGTGGACATAGCGCTAAAGTGTTTGTCGCCTTGTATGATTATGATGCACGGACAGATGAGGACTTGAGTTTCAAGAAAGGAGAGCATTTAGAAATTTTAAATGACACACAAGGAGATTGGTGGTTTGCCAGATCGAAAGCGACGAAGAAAGAAGGCTATATTCCTTCAAATTATGTTGCTAAATTGAAATCCATCGAAGCAGAACCGTAAGTCCAATTTCAAAACAATATCTTGTTTACTACTCTGCATCATTTCTTACCAGTTTATAATTTCAGTAATTGCTTTCAATGATGTATTGTGCTTTCTTTAATTTGCTGATCTAATTGCATTTGTTTTCTAAAGCTTACGATTGTAATTTTTTTCTATTTTAATATAAAACGAAGGTAAACAAAGCTTGTTTACTATCTTGACGCTCAGTGCAAATATGTGTACACATTATAGAAAAAGGGAGTAGATTAGTTTTAAATATATATGTTTATATACCGGTTGGTGGAATTAAAATAATTTGTAAGTTTATTTTTAGATTGTAATTTGAAGTAGTTGCAAGGTTATTAAATTCAGATCATGCTTTGCACCATTAATGGTAAATTTGTATGACTAATGTGACTAATTAATTTTAAATTTTGTTATACATATTGTATAGTATTATATATCGTATTAACAATAAAAAACATCCTTACTTACAACACTCAGTATGACCATAAGGAGTCATTTCATCAGATATAAGTAATCATAATAATATTTTTTTTAACTATCCATTATTGTTTTTAGCATGCATTTAAAATAATTTGTAGATCCTAGAAATTATTTTAAGGTTATGTTAGTTGAGTTCCAAGCAGTTGTTAATGTATGTTAGATGCATAGGTACAAATGCTGTGTAGTGAATATTTACTGAATGATTTGAATCTGTTAGTTGCAGCAGAGCTTAATGATTTACATTTAAACACAGATGTTTCATTTTTTAATTTTAAAAATAGCTCTTATAAAAACAATTATTAAAACATTTATTTCTTATTTACATTGATTTATTTGGTGTTGCCACCTCATAATTATTTGCAGTAATGTTACTGTGATGAATGTAATGAGATTTCTACATAATGATCATAAGAAGCAAGATCTATAATAAATTTTAAAAAATTCTACTGATAATTTTAAAATTTTCATTTTTAAAAATTTATGCTTTATGGAGACAGTAGTGTGAATTATCTTTTTATTTAGTAAATAATCTTAAAATTACTCAGTTTGTTTTAAAATTTTCCAACCCTTCTCCTTTTACAATTGCTTAAAATAATTAAGTAATGTTGAATTATAATTTTTTCTTTAATAAAATTCCTAATGCATTTTTATTTTTCATACTGTGTGTAATTCTTATGAAATGTAAAACTACCACTGAATGATTCAACTTATCTCTGTCATTCTATAGTTATCTCTTATCTCTGAACAAGACTAAAAGTTTTAAAGTTATTTTTTATACTAAGATAAAAGTGAGCTATTTGAGTGACTTGGTGCTTTGTCGATGTTTGTTCTGTTATGTTTCTATGTCAAATACATTAGCTTGGCAATATAAAACATGATTTATCAATAATGTTTTAAAAATGCTGAAGGCTTATTTTTATCTTTAACTTCTATTCCAAATTCTTTTATTGCTTTTAAAAGAATGTTATATTTTATTATTAGATAATTGATAGAGTAATTATTTAGTGAAAAGTATCCAACAGTTATTTCTTTTCTCTTTTTGTCCAGATTTTTTTTAAGCTTAAGTAATCTATAATCTACTTTTACTGTCTATTTTACAAAGAAAAAAGAAAGGCTACCATTGCATCTGTGTCTTGTTAAGATTGTTCAATTTTGCATTATTTTAAATATAGGGTGTGCAGATTAATAAAAATTAACAGTTGTGTCTTCTTTTCATTAATACTTTAAACAAGTAAAAAAATTTGTAAGAATGAAACTCTGAATTCTTAAAAATCTATTTAATTACAATTTTAAAATGTTAGATGAATTTTCTTGTGCTCTTGGTGGCAATTTATATCCTGGCATTTTTATTAATCAAAATTTTGTTCATTATCATTTTCTTTGTTTATATCACCAGAAGAATTAATGAATGAAATAATGCTTAAATATCAGCAGTATTTTATCCTGTTTTTGTAGCATTTTTGTCTTACTGTAATTTATGAATTGTCAGCTTTTTTGGCTGTCTAATATCAAACATTTTTTTTTTAAATTCATGACACTTAAAACTCAAAGAGTTTTGATAAAGGTTTCTAGGGAGCAGTACATTTTTGAAGGAAAATATTCATTCTATAATAATTGTGTGCAACAATTCAATGGCTAATAGTGTTGGTTTTCTTCATCTTTAAATGGCATGAATCATAGTGATATTTACAGTTATAGTTCAGTCAAAATTGTCTTCACTGGATATAATATATTGGTAAATTTTTTTAAAAACATTTGATAGAATAAAATGCATCGTAACATCTTTCCCCCTTAGATTTTCCATTTCCTTATTCATTTATTCTAGGACTCCATGTACATTAAACATGAATTCCTTTATCTGTCAATTATCTTAATGTAGTATGCTGCTTTCTTTCATATAGAAAGATCTACATTATTTTTTTAAAATTCATGTTCAGAATTCAGCACATGAAATTTTTCAGCTGTTTTTCCATGATCTTTATTTACAATCAGCCATGTGTTCAAAAGTAATAATGTTTGCTATATGGCATTATTCTCTTTTTATTTTAAAGGTAAAAATACACATTTAAAATGCTACTATAATTTGTTTTTGTTATTAATAATAATCAAATCTATTATATACTGAAAAGACAATATACTTTCTTGAGATTTTAATAGTAGCAAAAAAAAGTTAACACTTCATTTGTGTTTATGAGGGGAAAAAAATATCAGAGTGAAGTATAATGCAGTGGGGATTATGGAAGCACCATTCCTTTATGCATAACTTTAAAAAAATATACCCAGCAATTAAAAAATGCACATTCATAACTTCTTAATGCAAGTCCTAATAAGATTAGAGCAATTGTGTATGTTTCAGTATATCACTTCACTTTCAAAAGATCAATTTTTATACTTAAACATGCTTAACTGAAGATGCATGTTATTTCTGATATTTTGTGAGACTATCAAAGAATTACTTGGAATGCCTCTAAAAGATTGCTTATCAATTACATCTCCCCCTCCCCCCGAATTTACTCGCCCTTTACTTAATGGACTTGTGAAAATATTGTTAGCCTTCCTCTGAAATAGAAGTATAAGATAGAGAAAATTTTAGGTTTTCAAAATACTTGTCTTCAATTTATTGTCTTTGTAGTTTTACTGGAAAAGCTTGAATGTACTTTATACGAATTTTGCTTTGCTCAAGAAAATCTGTTTCTAATAAACAGGAATAATATTATTTTCTTCAATTTGTAATAGCCTGCCAAATAGTTTCACTTTCCAAATCCTTTGACACAAACATCCTTAGATTACTTTTATTGATAAAATAATTAACGTATGTGTCATGAGTGAGTAATTTATTTATGGGTGAATGACTTGTCAAACATCACTAATCAAGGAAAGACTGGAAGTTCTTGTATGAAGCAAAATCCTGTCTAGCAGTAATCCCTAATAGGTGGTATAATCTTTGATATTATACCAATAATTTTGGGTAGATTATTCTTTCATCAAACATTGTCTAAATATAAAAAAATATATATGTAAAAATAACTAATGGATATTTGATGAGTTAGATGGTCTTGCACAAATAAGTTAGTTATGATTCACATGGAAAGGAGATAATATAGAACAAGGCTTCTTAATTGGTGGGCTGCGATCTCCAAGTGGGGTCGTGTAGAAAAATATTGTGGTCATCAAACCTGCTACAGGTCTGTGTATTTCTGATTCTTCAACATTTGTAAGCAAAAATAATTAAGAAAATTATCTTGATTTAATAGATTTCATTCATTAAGATTTGCTAAATAGCTATTTTTTGTTAAATTTCCTTGTAGATAAAAGTGTTCCATTATCACAGAATTGTCTTTTGACTTTCACACTTTTCTGACAGAAATGGGGTGGCAAATGGAAACAGTTTAAGAAGTCCTGATCAAGAGTATAATTCAGATGTAGAAATTGCAAATCAAGCACTAAACCATAATCATATTTGTAGTTAGGCATACAAAAATAAATTTCAACCTTTCAAATACAAATTTTGATTTTTCTTATATAAGATTTATTCAAGTATGAGTTTCTGTATGGGAATTTTTCCCAAATGTAAAAGAAATATGCAGTTATGTGGAAAGATTTGTGTATAATATTAATAGCATAATTAACCGAATGTGCTTATATAACTAGAGTTCTTATTTAAATATATTTGCCCTGTTTTTTGTATCACATAATTACTAATAAGCAATGTATTAATTATTTAAAACAAAGAAGCAATGTATATGCCAGAAATTGTATAATTTTCACATACCTACTGTTTGCTGTAAATATAAAAATATAGAAGGTTCAATTTTAAGATCAAACAAACTTTATTAGAATTCCAAAATGTTTTTAAATTAGTCTAAAACAATTGTGTGCATTTGCTTTTTTTTTTCTTTTCTATAATAAATCATTTTTATCATTTAACACTAATTAAAAAGACCTGTTTTTTTTTTAAAAAAAAACATTTTTATCACATATTCAAACATGCCATAACTCGGATCAATTATTTTCTGCAATATAATTGCATTTGTTTTTGTTTTTTCTTTTCATTACAAACTAGTGGCATTTCTTCAATTTTTTATATATATTAACAAAACTATTTGTATACTAGAAAATCTGTGGCTGTCTAAGACGGGCTTTTAGTTTGCCAACAATATCTCAGATCTGATTATCACAGATTTACTAACGTAAGTTGTGAAGAAAATCTCATGTAGATTGTAGGTGCTTAAGAAATTAAAAAAAAAGCATGAAAAGCAGAAATGATGAATCAACTAACACAAACTTTCATTTTGTTAATAACTTTATTTGTAACAATTACTTTCGTTTTGGCAGAGTAAAAATAATGCAAAAACCACTAACAGAAAAATGCATTACCAATTACAAAATTTAAAAAATGATGAATGCAAATCTTTAAGTAAAACTTTCAGTGTAAATACAGTTAAAGAAAAAATATTAAATATAAAATACATAAATATTCAATTCAAAATTAAGTGTGAAAAAGAAAGAACCCTTTTAACAAAAACTAAAGTATCCTAAATATAGTTCTGGATGCATGAATTAAATAAAAAGAAAATAATGCTATTAAAGCACACAATCAAAATAGTATCCCTATGTGTATGCTAATTTGTAGACCAGCTGTCTGGTCTGAATCTGGTATGTAGCCAAGTAGCCACACCACGCCCACATTCCTAGACATTGCAGAAAGATTTCTCCAAATCTAATATAGATGGTTTCTTGATCCTAATCTTACCCTAATAAATATTAAGATTTTGAACTACCCAAGATTTTCTTATCATATTTATTGTCGTTTGAAAATTCAGTAAAAGCCTCTGGAATGATAGGAAAGCCCTAATAAAATTTACTATTATAGAAACAAAAAATGAAGGATTTGTAATTACACTCACATCGTTTTTTCCCATCGTCTATACATGCTTAATTCTTGAATATCCTGTTTAGTTCAAAAAAGTATTTCAAAATATTTTTCCTAAAATTGCTTTTAATGATGGGCTTTTTTTAAGTATGTTTTGATAGGTATGCTAAAGCACTTGGCTGTCTAGAGCTTCATTCACACAACTTCACAAAATCTCATTTCATAACAGTTATTGATTACTGCTTTTTATTTATTCGTTTTTTTTTTTTTTTTTTTTTTTTTACTATACGCTTTACTGTGTGAAATAATCTTATTATTTGTTTGAGGCTGCCGAAACCATTTTAAATGGCTAATTGTATTCATTCCTTTGATTTATTTGTTTTGATAAAAGGTCAAGTAGATAACGTTCTGCATTATAGCATTCATAATGTTATCTGGAAAGAAAAAAAAGGAATTGGTGGCATTTTAGACAGGCCTCTTCCTTGAACTACCTTTTATTTATTTATTTTCCCCGCTCTCGTAGAAACGCCAATTTTTGCCCTGGAATAATCATCCATTTTAACATTGCGCTCGAAAAACGGTGGTAGTTAGGAATTCGAATGGCGGGGAAAAAATGTTTCAAATAAGTTTCCTCGCGCATGTAGAATATCATGCATAAACATTTATGGATAATAGTTTCATGTTCTTGTCAAAAGAAAAAGTATTTAAAAGAAACAGAAGTAATTCGAGAAAACGATTAGTATTTAAGTTACTCGTGTATCGTTATTTATGACTAGCAGTACGCGCACGGCGTTGCCCGTGGAATCAGGACTTCAAAAAAAAGAAAAAAAAAAAAAAAAAAAACCGCCCAAAATGACATGAGAAAGTTTTGAAAACAAAAGATACACATTATTGATTTCCCAGCTTATTTATTTTCGCGATAAACAATAATAAAAAAATTGCAACGTGAAAATTATTATACTGCAAGCTAAGTATGCGAGATGAATAAATACGTTAAGATAGTGCCGAAAATTATAATCAGTCATTCAATTCAAGGTTATGACGTCACCTCCCCTTCAACCAATCACATAGCCATCTGCGTTCCGAAGAGGTGCCGCGCGAGGAACTCTCGCCATAAAAATAACTCTCAACTGCCTAGAAAAATATTAATTTTAAAAAAAACTTGAAAAGATATTTTAACCGTTGTTGTTTTAAATCCGACAGAACCGTTCTAGTTATAAGCTGCAAAAAATTGAAAATAATAGTTTTATTAGAAAGTCGGATGCAACAAATTTAAAAACAAAACTAACATTTAGATGCCAAAACTATTTTTTTAAAAAATTCTCAAAATTCAGTAAATTACGTTAGAAACTCAAAACTAACTTCATTAGAACGGAAATCGCGTGTTCTTTCCGATGGTGTATTTATTTTTATCGTACAGTTATCCGAAATCATGCTATTGAGAAATTAGTGCGAAAAATCACCCAAAACAACACAAAACATTAAATAAAAAAATTTCTAGATTAAATTTTAAAATTCTGGCTTCGAGGTGCATTCAGTCACCATTACGACTACCTGTGTGCCAAATTTCATGGCTGTAAGTGCGATAGATTCGTCTGGACATCGCAGACATACACACACAAACATTGCCTTTTATAAGTATAGATGAATTCTTTCAGTATTTAGAATACTCTCACGTGAAAAATGGCATTTAAAAATATAACTGTGTATCCGGCGTGTTGACTCGCTATCCATTTGCATTATTCATCGAATACAATGGATCCTTGGAATTAACTTTTTTACCTGAAAATACAAATGAATGTCGTCAATACTAGTTTCTTTCCCCTCCCCCTTTTTTAAAAATATATTGTATGATATGACTTCCAATTAAGCAAAGTCATTAGGATTAAGTTTTCATACTTTGTCTAACACTCTATTGAGTTAAAATATATTTCTGACTCGTTATTGAAAAATATTTATATAGCCTGTCCGTGTAATTATATGCATATTTATCCTACGTAAAACAACGACTGGCAATGTTTGCAAGACATTGTTTTAATATTATTTTTGATGCGTGCCAATCTGTCATTTTTTGCCCCTCCTAGTTTTACCGCCTTATAAAAATTCCACCTTCGCAAATCTTGAGGTTATCTAGTTGAGAAATTCGTGTAGGATTTTCTACTTCAAGTCGAGAGGCAAAGATAGATAAAAACTCAACGATTATTCTGAAAAGCGTATCGATTATTCCAAGGATGGAGGTGCAGATTATCTTTTATGCGACAAAACTCAGTGGATAACGCAATCAGTAGCATTATTTTTAGTTCCACTTGATTTAAAATTGATATACTTCATTACATACTGTCGATCAGTCTTAATTCAAAGGTAGTCTTACCGAAATATCTAACATGGTTTTAAACGAGTTGGGTGTGGAGAAATTCACCGAAAAACGGAAGTAATTAAGGTATGCAGTTCAGTTTTTAAAAGAATACTGGATGAAACGAATATTTCTTTCGTGTATGTTACGCATTTTTAAAATATTTTATTCAAGTTGAATATGTTTCTTAACGCAATTTACGGAGCGTACATTTCGATTTTATGCTTTGGGAATCTTTTAAACATAGGAAAGGTTACTAAGAGGTGGCTTAGTTACTTAGTCAGAAGTAATCTCAATGTAGCAAGTATTTTGGTTTCAGTTGTAGAACTGAACATTTTTGAAACCACAAATTTTATTCTGCACACAATTCCTGCTTTAAAATTTTGGTAACTATGTTTTATTCTTCTATTATCAGTATTTTAACTCATTTGCAGGAGGAAGCAAAGGTTCTTAATCATTGCTCTTTAAAAAAAAAATTGACATTTTTAAATGTTTGTTTATATTATTTGTGTCGTTTCATTTGTTAAACCAAAAAGTCAAGCGACATGCGAAATATTTCGTTTTAATACCATGGTATCTATCTATAGAATTGACTGTTGCCACCGGCCTTATAGAGGAGTGCACAGTGTGCGCAAAATGTGCCGTCATAATTTTCTTAGAGGCCAGCCATAGAGTATCAAATGACGTCATTGTCACTGTAATGTTAACAATTGATTTTATCCTCTCACTGAAGCACCTGAAAATATAGGCTGATGATTATAGTTTCTTTCTAATATAAATATTTTCTACTATCACTGGGTAAATTAATATTTATTTTTGAATACATTTACGTTTGTACCGCCACACGTTACGATTGTGTACAGTTCGCATTTTTCTGAATTCTGTTTTCGCCCCTGTTGAAATTGTTTACGAACTGCGCAATTTAAAGTTACTCTACCTTCGCAATTAAATATTTTTGGTAAAGAAAAAAAAATGTCCACGATAATTAAAAAATAATTTTCTTATTACATGATGACTCCAGAATTATATTTTCTTTTTGTTTAAGAAAATGAAATATATTTTTGGTATTCGTAATATTGGAAAAAAAAGCATTATTTATTCCGAAAATTATTCAAGATTCTTCGTGCTATAAAAATATTTTCCAGAAGAGTAATTTAAACGCAATTTGCGACGACTAAGGACCTTGACACATTATTAGCAAAGAGGTTTTTGTTATGCTCAATCTTGTCGTTTTATTTCATGGTGACACCAGCTCTTTGACCTCTAAAGCAGGTGAATTATTTTCCTTCTAGCACTTTAAACCGGGTTTTTGGGTGTTGGAATATATCGTAGGTAGCAAATGTAGTTATGCTTGCATAGAGAAGTTTTCTTTTCTTTGTCATTATAATTTAACGCATGCGTTGTTTGTCTTCCAGTTTACTAAACCCTGCAGTTTACGTGGTTGAGAAAAAAAAAAAAAAAGAGAGATTCCAGTTCACAGCCTTAATGGTTACGACCTACTGAAGGGACTTAATATTGTAAGAGATGATAATCCTTTGACATTCAAAGTCAAATTGGACGCATAATGATATATGATTTAATGAAGGAATTATAAATGAAACGATTATCACCATAAACGAGATAAATGACCAAACATTCGATTTCTTTTTATTGTAATATGTTTAATTTAAAATATTTTTAAACACTACAAGTCTTTTCTGGCATTTTTACAGTAATACACTCGTAAAAACTAAATACACACTCGCATGACAGTAATGTTGAAAGTTGCTGTTTCATTAAGTTTCCAAACATCTGACCAATGTATAAAGTATATTCTGTGTTAAAAATGCTGTAGATATTTGATAAATATGGGGGAAATATTCCATACCGATTTTTAGAAACTTTGTTCTATAACCAAGTAACATTCAAGCATAAAAATGCATCACCATGAGTCAGCCATTTGAGTACAATAGTTAAAATTATTTCGTTGTTTTCTTTCTCTTTCTCCATTTATAATTTATCTTATAAAAGAAAAATGCTTGCCTATTGTGGTAGAAAATTGTGCTCCTTGAAAGATTTCTTTAAACATTCCTAGGACCAGGTGTTTTTGCCTTAAAATTGGCATTATCTTTTTAGGTGTATTCTTATAAACCGGTGTTTATGTGGAAATGGGAACATTGATAGAGTAGATAATGTTCACCAAAGAAAAGGGTTGAGGTGATATCCGGCATATATGTAAATACAATATAGCATGTAATCCAACATGTATTTATGTTCCATACCCAATGCAATATTTAATATATTAATTCAGTAAATTCAGTTATTAATTTGATGGTTGGCTGTAAATATATGTGCCCTAAGATCGATCCTAAGAAGAAACAAAAAATACTTGTGTATGTAAATTAACTATATTGATGGAATTGTTTTATTATTATTTTTCTATAATTGTAGAGAATACTCATAATTAGTTCCTCATAAATGTGTCCAGATGGGAGGAAAATGTTTCTTCACATGTAAACATTTGTTTAAAATGATAGAAAGGTTTATGATATGAATACATTTTATATAAAATTACTTCTTCATTCGTGTTTGCGCTATTAGAAAATGTCAAAAGTGTTACTTATGTGCTCAAAATATTGCATTATTTCATATATTCTAAATTTATTATCAATAACATCGCGAAAAAAATTTACGTTGAAATGTTGCCTTTGTTTTTTCTTGTACATGGTTCAAGTTATTTTCCGATATTTTTAACTCTGAAAAATAAAATAAAACAAAATAGATTTCTCTGTTAAAAAGTGAGAAATACAATATTAAACAATGCTGTTGAATGAATGTTTGTTTGCAAGTTATAAGGTGTTTTTATCTGTCAGTGTATTGAAAATTCCAAATGTGTTGTTATTCATGCATGAAATAACTTTTCTGAAGGCATAATATCACATAATTCATGTGGAGAAATAGTTTTCACAACAATAAAAAGTTTTAGAGAATGTTAATGTTATACGTCGGATTTTTCTTTCAAATAAAATTGTTGTGTATTGTTTAAGACAGTTGTATTTTAAACGGGATTTTAATGCATAAACTGTTTGCAATGTACATATTTGATCTGAATCGTCATTCAATTTCATTCTAGTTAGAAAAGGATATGATTAAAATACTTAGCAATGACCAAAATAGGAAACACTTTGGATATTTCTAAATTTCATTTATTAGTTATTGGCTTACTTATATTCCAAAGGTTGCGTTTTGTTTTTTTAGCATTAATTGTTATTATTTCTTCAAAAGTAGTTCAGGGAAAAGTGCCAGACGAGTTAACCTATTTAAAACAGTTGTGGGTTGGAAAAAATAAGTAGCTAATCAAAAGTTTTAAGCAAAAAGTATTTCCTTGGCGATTTTAAAAACCGAGAAATGATTTTATTGAAGTTGAATTTGTATGTCCTTGTGTATTATTTATTCGCATTCTGGTACGATACTACGTTATTATGTGTTCTTGTCTTCAGTAACAAATTTCAAAAGTTCTGGCTTCTGTAAAAATACATTTTTATAAAAGTTCTGCGTGTGTAATTTTTATTTTAATTTAAACCCTTTCGTTTGTGTTAAATATTCTGTTACAATTTACGTCAATTAAAAACATTTAAAAACGATAATATTCTATTAAAAATACGATTTTCGGGAATTGTTAAATCTTGTAGAAACTTGGGTGTCATTGTTATATTCTCTTGCATTTTATTTTCATATTAAGTATTTGATTTTAGATTATTTTTATTATTTCATATTAGATTGTTTCATTTTAGGTTATTTTTGCTAAACGTTTAATTTTTTTCGTTTTCTGTTGAACAAAAGTGAAACTTTAAAACAGTGGAATTTTGTCGAAATACAAATAATCGTTTATTTAATTGAATAAAATGAAGTCAGTTGGTGACCAAGGGATCCACATCAAGTTCGCCGCGCTTATTTAATTTTAGAATCCATTGTGTATGATGAAGGGGTAAAAAGGACGTGATGCCACTGCTCAGCATAAGACAACATGCAGTTAGATGTTACATGACATGCTCGGTTGCATTTGCATGCCTCACTTGCCAAATCGATTAACTCCACTTTTTGAATTTTTAAAAAATTTTAGTCTCAAAACACTTGATTGACTCGTAATTGTTTATTCAAAACCAGCGGGAGTGTTCTCCCCTAAACTTTCTCGTATACTTCCCCCAAAAGGTGCTGTTTCTCCTTCCCCTGCGTGGCTAAAAAAATTCAAACCTACTGTTATCCAGAATCCAATGACTATCAGAAGGTTTTTCTAGTGATTGAAAAATATCTAGGTAAATAATCCAATTCAAAGAAGTGCGTACCGATTAAAACGCATCTATCGCACACTGCTAGGTTTCACTCTTGCCGTCTCAAGGACAAACTGACGTAATTCCCTCCTTTCGCGTGCACAGAAGATTGCTTCCAGTACGCATGCGCGTGGAGATACGTATTGGTTTCAATAGTAAATTATACAGACCGACAGACAGTCAACCCTTTGACGGATTTGGCCCAAAATTTTATACGGACCTACATTCATGACGATAAAACCGTGTACGAAATTTTATCCATCTAGCTATTCAAGTTTTTGAGTTATAGTGCTCACATCACCGCGGACATACAGATAGACAGACTTCCCTTTGACGGATTTTGTCCAAAATTTGATAGAAACTTAGAAATTATGTTCAAAGACCACATACCAAATTTCATCCCCGTAGCTCCAATAGTTTTCGAGTTATCGTGTTCACAGACAGACATAATTCAAAAATTGTGTTTTTCGGACTCGGGGAGGTCTAAAACGTGGAGATTCGTCAAAATCTCGAGTTCGAATTTTTTGACGATTACAATACTTTCTCTTTGTATACTTCGTATACGAGAAAGTAACAAATTTCTCTAATAATAAGGATAAACACCACTAAATGACAAATTTTTTTTGGCCAGTGAATATTAAATAATTTCTTTCAGAAGCCAATCTGATTAACTCCATACTCCTATGTAAATCGTTGCTAATTGCATTATTGTGCAATAAAAAATTTATTTAAAAAAACTGTTTAGTGCAAAGATATTTGTCGTAAAAGGTACCGTTTTTTCTGTTATTGTTGTCATTCGTTGTTTTATCCATCTACCTCTTATTGGGGTTAAGTAATAACAAGTTATTTATACCACGACACCTCCTCCTTAAAAATGATCCCTAAGTATGTGAATTTTATTCATTTTCATGTCGGATTTACCGAAAAGTCGAAACCCCATCTCATACAATTCAAGTGTGACTTTAACGAAGATTCAGAATTTAATGCCATTATTATAAGAAAAATCTGTAGCAGGTGGACCACTATGTCTGAAAAATGTAGACCAGCCTTTATTGTATCCAACAGGTAGAACTGTGAAAAGAGGAAAGATATGATGGACTTGTTAAAATTCATTCCTCCCATTAAACATGATTATTATAAAAACTTAAGGAAAAATCGACATGACGGGAGCTCAAATACAGCTGAAGAAGAAGACATTTATATTACTGATGAATCAATTTAAATAAAGTAATAACAGTAACAGAATCTTCTAGAAATCTAAAATCTTCAATAAAAATGTATATAATGAAGTTTTTCTGTAATAAAAAAATAATTTGAAGATTGAATTTTATTTAAAACTTTTCTTTCACTTGCCAAATTAATTAACTCCCTTAAGCACGCAAAAATTGTAGTAATAATAAGGATTACTCCAAGGATATTTTATCTTATACTTTTATATGTCGTTAGATAACAGATACATATGCAATAATACAGTCTACGATGTTTATTTGAATTTATTATTTGAACGGAATTTTAAAAAGCAATTATACTATTTTATCACTTTTCACTACTTTTTGTTTTGCGGAGTTAATCGATTTGGCAAGTCAGGCATTCATTTTATCATCCGACTTTTATCTCACATGAACTGATTCCATTGAAAAGCCGTGATTTTTTAAATATGTCTCTTGCATTCAAGATTTTCCGACATTTCATGGCTGGAATACGATTTCTCTAAGTATTATAAAATATCTATGCCAAGGCAACTTATATTTATTTCTGATGTTTCTTTTTGTCTTGCTGTTACTTCATTCTAGTTGACCTAATCACAGTATCAGAAAAATGAAATACGAGTATCCATTTCATTTCTGCAATCGCAACGAAGAGTCTTTAAAAAGACGTGTGATATTTGATACACGCCATGGCTAGATTAGCTTTCATTTTATTTGTTTTCGTCTCCGCTTTATTCTTTGTCGTAAAAAAAAAAAAAGAAAGGACAGGTACTTGGAACCTCCAATATTTTATTGCTGCTTTTTGTGTTATTCTTGGTTGGTATGTTGATGACGAGCGTCAGTAAGAAAAAGAGAAATATTATCAGTTCGTTATCTCGCAAGTTTTTGAATACGTGTAGATAAAAAAAAAACGCCAGTTTTTTAACTGTTTAAATAAAAAATGTTTTACTTTTAAATTGCGCACTACTAACTGCATTAATAACGTTTTTATTAATATGTTAAATGTGCTTTTTAATTTCGATGAGTATAGCGTTATATTAAGGATAATTGTAAATTTTAAATATCGTACGGTTACCTCAACCAAAGGCTTCTTTATGTTCTTTCTCCCGCAGCCTCTTTTCGAATATTAGTTTTCACGGCCTCATTGTTATCGAAAAATTTCGTCGCATCCCCACTACTGAAAAAAATTTTAAAATGCAAGTAAATGTTAATAAATTTAAAATTTTCGGGAATTTGATTTAACTGAATAAACCTTTTAATTTATTTTTGTTTTCGATTATTTTCTGAACTACCTGAATGTACAACTGTTTAAGAAAGAAGACACTGTTAAATTTTTCGCGACCCTCTTTGAGGCACACACTGTTTTAGAAAGCTCTACTATATACAATCACTGTTTACTACTTTTTTTATGACATTGAGAATTTTTGTCATGATGTCTGTTTGATTTTGAAATTCATTTTCCTATTACCTTCTATAAAAAAATAAGTATTTAACAACTCCATTTAAAATTATATCAACACGTGATGTACTGATTTGGTATCTCGTATATGAAAGGTCGAGATAGTTTCATATTTCTGTCTTCTTTCAGCTAACAGCTTCAATGAAGAAAAGCTGTCAACCAACGTTGAAATTGAAGGCATTCCTTTTTGCGTACTGGTTTCTATTCATTTTGTTTATGTCCTGAAAAAAAAACGTTCCAGCAATGATTAGAATTCTATTCCATTCCTTCAACTCCTCTGGAATGCCATCAAAAATGTACCCCGTAACTTGTTTTGTGTTCGCTCATGTGTCTCGAAAGAAAAAGGTAGTATTTTGAGTATTTTCTCTCTTGATGAATCGGAAGGGAGAGAAAAAAAAACGAACATCAAGTATTTTCGCAGATGTTTTTTGGTAATTTCATCTTCCTAGAAGGTTTTCCACTCTTCACGTAATATAATTGTCTCAACTGAAGCGTGCTGTTGAGTTGACCTGCCACAGCAAGTGCCCAATTAACCGAAAGATGCTTACGTTTCACTTGCTGGAGCAGGAACGTAAATTGCGTCTGAAAGAAATCGGATGTCCGAAACGCGGTTTGATGAAGCTCGTTACAGGGGAAACTGCATTGATTTCTCTAGCACATAGCTTATGGTACTTAGACCATGGAAGGAAATCAGTATGTGTTGGTGTTTTCCAACTTCTGCTTTGAAAACTTCGTCATCTGTTTCGTAAAACTCTAAATTCTTTCGAATTAGGTTGACGAATTTTTTCCCTCGTTTTTTTAAAAAAATCTGTTAATGAGTTCCTATTAACTGAGGTTTAATGAATCAAACTCTAAGGAAAACCAAAAAAACTATTTCGGTCATGAAAACTAGTCGTTCGTGTGAATTTACTTCTTTAAATACCGTTCTAATTTCCCATGAAAGGAGCTTAACGAATCCGTTCTCAAGCTGTAGTTGAAAGCGTTTTTGAATGATTGGCTTACAAACCGAGTTTGGCAATAGTTTATAAATAGGGAGCAATTTTAAATATAATGGCATTGGATTCGATAACTTAGCTCTTTGTGTATGTGTTTTGTCTGTGTAAAATGAGTCAATTCGACGCTAAATAGCAGACATGCTTCTGAAAAAACGCTTACAGAACGTGCTTCATAAAATTTTATTCAAAATTTAAATGTTATCTTCAGGAAGAATTTTAACTATCTAGAAAATTTTTATATGGATTCCGAATCTTCTTGAACTTTTCGTGGGAAAAAAACCTTTGCAGTCCCGTTTCTCTGGGAAACTTTGTCGCCATCCTAAAGTTAGAAAAATAGGAAGCGTTAATCAATCATGAAAAATGAGGCCTTAAATAATTATGCATTAAATGTTGAAGAATCCATAAAAAGAAGGTCGTGTGAGTTTTCGCGACCTCAATACTTTTCATTACGACCTCACCTAGGGTCGCGACCCACAGTTTTAAAACCTTTTTTAAGGATGCTGAAGGATTTGCTGAAAATATGAATACAGTTGTCTCTATAGTATTCAGGAAAAGGTTCATTAATAGAACTAGCTCCGACAAAAGTCAAATGTTTGTCTTCTACCATCAAAATCGGCCTAGTCTATTTTCCATAGATGTTAACGTGAAATACAGTTTTGCGTGTTTACTAAGAAGAGGGGAAAAGAAAGGAAAGAGACGGAGAAAAGAAACACCGCCATACTGCTTCCCCTACTTGAAACAGCGCGATATCCATTTCCATAACGACCACCACAACCGAGACTTTGTGCTTGTTCTTTTGACAGATTAGACTGACTGTTTGTTCTTTAATGGAGTTTCAGTGGTCGTTTTTCCCCTTGCCGAAAAGCTAAAAGAGGGAAATAAAAACCCATATCCCAGTCTAAACTACTAATGTTGCACCCGACTTTTGGGGTGGGACCCGAGCCTTATTATCTTGTGTTCGAGTCGAGCCGAGAATTTGTAATATTTCTTCTTTTTTCTTTAAATAGACAATTATTTTACTGTTCTAAGAGCCACGAAAATCGATTTTTTTTTTCCCTCACTGTGATCTTCTCATTTAATTTGCCTGAATGATTAAGCAATATTTATATCCTGTTCGTTTTTATTTTCATATTTTTTGCTGCTTTTGCAAAGAAATCACTTTAAAGAACAAGATGGGCCGGCTTAATCAAATAAAAAATTATTTTGGGTTAGGTTAAGGCTTCAAATATCTGGTCCATGCTGGGCTTTTTAAATATTTGGCATCAAACAACAGCTCTTCACGATGAAGTCATTTACGACGACGTGGTTTGTTGCGCTGTCTTGAGTATCTTCGTAGTGGTGATGCATTGTGACTGTGGGTAATTTGTCTGAAGAGTTGTCGACAGCCAGATATAAAATATCATTGACTGACAATAAAGGAATCGCTAAATTTGACACCACAAAAATAAGTGCATGGCAGGAATGCAAACGGCCTAACTCAGATTGTTGTTGTATACCGTCGAAAAGGTACAAAAGTTTTTAATTTAACCTCGGTAGATTATAGCTCGAATTGCTAATTGGAGTTCTGAAAGAGACAGTCACAGTTACCACACGGAAAACCTTCTGTGGCCAGTTGTTGAATACGTATCTCGAATTTGTGATTCCTGGTACTAACCTAGACTCAATCTCTTATGTGTGGTTTTTTTTGAAGAACATTATCCTTACAACTGAAGGGTAAAACATTTAATTGTAGATCAAACCATCCGTTAAGCTTCACCTACATAAATAAAGATAAGAATGTATTTTGACGTCAGTATATTCACTTCGTCCATGCAAATCTTTTTATCAACATGCAGCTGTGCAAGACACAATTTTATAACAGAAATAGCATATAAATCCTGTTTTTGCAATGTTTTTTTCCTGTCAAAATTCTTTATTTATTCCCCTTAAATATTCTTTAACATTTCTTCCATCTTTATCTGTCGTTATTTTTCTTCAAGTTTAATTTGTTTCGAACAATTTTAAGACGGGAAAAAAAAAAAATCTTATTTCGTAGGAAGAAAAGTGATGCACCTTGTGAAAGAAGTGGAATATAGAGAACCCGTACTTCGTGCCTTTGATAACAAATTCCCCCCCCCCCCAGGACCGGATTTACGCATTTATACACCCTATGCTAAAACATATTTTGCTCCTCCCTTCCCTCTCAAAAAAGTTAATATATAATTTTCAATTTAATATACAATAGTTTATTTTTGAAACATAAACACTTAATAAAATCTTTGAACCACATTAAATTTTTAATTCAAAATTACACTACTAATGAAATAACATAATAAAAACGCCTACAAAAATACTTCATTACTCGAAATGGTCTGAAATACCGAATAGAACTTCTTCGTTTTTCGCTTTTATCCTTTTAAATAGGTTTGAAGGGTCATTGAAGTAGGCAGATCTTTTTAAATCTCTTTCAATGCAAATAAGTTCAAAGACAAGAGGTAGAGAGAATGGGGTAAAACAGGGTACCCTTGATCCTGGTAATATTAGTTCTTCTTTCTAGCCGATAGATACTGAATTACACTCTACTGGTCAAGAAAAAGGAACAGTCATAGTGTTGCGTTGCAGCTGTTGATTTCACTGCTTCTGTGAAGGTTTATTTGTTTTAAGACGTCAACTCTCTAATGTTCGTTAGATTTTAAACTATCCTTACTTAAAAATCATTACACTTTTAAAAACCATTTTTAGTCCAATTTATTTTACTTTTACTAAATATTTATACCCTATCAAGCAATAAGGATTTACTCCAATAATTGCACTGTTCTATTTCGTTTTTTATAACCTCTGCACTCGGGGTAAAACCGGGTGCTCCAAGTGACGTAATTCTGAGACAGTCGGTATTGATTTCTCCGATTAAGACAATAAGACACGTCAGACATTGATTATTTATATTTTAATGATGAATTTTCTAGTTTAAATAAAGAAGGATGGATTATCTAATGTAAAAACTGTCTTAGCTGTGCTCACGAAAGCTGCAGTGGCGCGTAGGAAGAAGACAACAAGTGGGGTAAAACCAAGTAGTTTGACTTTTTTTCTATATAAAAATCGCTGATAAAAAAAAGTAATGAAACTGTGATTTTTCTGGAAAGATATTTGTACTCCGATAAACAATGAATATTTTAATAAAATGCGACAAGCCCCTGTCGAATATTTTAGCTCCAGACCTTCGAAACTTTGCTACCCGGTTTTACCCCACTTTCCCCTACCAGGCCCGTATACACGGCGGGTCTTTGGTGGAATCGGAATTTAATCCCGGGACCCTGCGTTTCGAAGCCGAGACTTTAACACCAGGTCACCGCGCCCCTCTCGACTTTTAGAATCCAATGCGCAAAATATGCACTGTAAAATCCTAATTTATATTTGCGCGAAGCGCTTGACGTATATCACGGGAGCGTGAATTGATTGCATTAGGCATATGTTTTTGGTTTTTCATATCTACCAAACTGCACCAACCAGTACAAGTTTCGTTTTCAATTGAAATTGATCAATTTGAAATTATTGCATCTCCATATCCGTCTTAAGTCGCACATGATTCAATTATTCGGGCTCACGATTTTTATTTAAGTAAATATTTCTTTAATTAGCATATATTTGGTAGTTTTAATTTTGTTCAGTGAAAAATGAAAAATTATTGATATTGCTGTAGAATATATTTTGACCGCACGGCTTTATTTATAAAATTATTCCTGACCCCAAAAGTTATTCGTTCTTATCTGGGTATTCTGAAAGCTCTTCTTTTAATGGATATTGTTAAGCAAGCCTCTTGGAATTCAAAAATCTTTTTTTTTAATGATCAACAAAATAATTTGTTCATTTCCAGTTTAACCCGTGGAATGGGGTTTATCGAGAGCTCAACGATTATGGTATTTTATAGCCAGACTGACATTTTTCACTCAGTATAGAATTTTTTTCTCCCATATGACAAGGCATAAGAATATTTTTATTATTTGGAGTTATAATAAATATATCCCGAAACAATAGCTACGACAAAACAGATTTTTATTTTGAACAATATTATTGTTATGTCATTAAAAGAAGTCATTTTATGCATTGTGGTTAACCTTTTTCGAAATGTTAAAAAAGAAAGAAAAGATGGTTCTCGGCATTTTAACTACATTACCATGACAACAACATTAAAAGTAGTCATTTGACTTGTCATAGCCCTGTCTCTTCTTTAGCGCAGTTATTTCAATCTGTTGACCAGCATATAAAACATAGCCTATTTTAATATTAACTGTCAAGGTTTTAAAATGCGCTAAATCAGGGCTTCTTCAATTGTGAGTCTCGGTGGTCCCAAATGGCCCATGAAGTCTCCGCGAGAATGTGCATTTGCTTGAATGTTCAACTTAAGTAGGCAAAAAATAACATTTAAAGGCATCTTCATTTAATCGATTTTATAGAAATTAAGCAACTGTCGTTATTTAATGTATTTATCAAGTAACGTATTTATTAGGTTCTTTATTAAGTAATTATCGTTATTTAATTAATTAATCGTTATTTATTAAGTAACGTATTTATTACGTTATTTATTAAGTAACTACCGTTATTTAATGCATTTTATAGAAATTAATTATTAAATAACTATCGTTATTTTTATGGTTATTTATTAAGTAACTATCGTTATTTTTAGCCCTAACTCATAGTTTATACTTCATTTGTTTTCCATATATATATACCTGTAATATTTGGAGTCGCTGAAATATTTTTCGTGCATAAATGGGGCCGCGTAACTTTTCAGCAGCTAAAAGGGACTGCGAGTGGTAGACATGCAAATAACCCAATATTAAATCGTACTGAAAATCTCGTTAATATTAGTCCAAATAAATTCTTCACGGTACACATTTTTCAAATAATAAAGGTTTCATAGCTTCCTTGGAAGTGTCAGACGACAGTCGACGCGTTAAATGCTACATCGGCCACCAGTGACTGACTTCAGATAGGCCTCATCGGTGACTAACGCGGGATCTACAAGGACGCTGCGGACTCAAATTGTGGATTGCCGGATACTTTCTCAGATGTCCTCTTCATCTGTCCATAGTTCAGAAGTACGAAGAAGGATCTCGATAAATGTCGAGTAATTTCTGTCATATCTATCAGATATTATATATCTTATTTTAGAATTTATCAAACAGCCATCATTGATCTTACTGCTATGTGGATGCATAACAAAATATAACTGCTGACCTCAATATCACGAAAAAAAATCTTAATTTTATTAACCAGTAACTTTTTCTTAACATTCAGGCTCTTGCAACGGTTTTCAGTCATTATGCTATTCACACGTTCTACTTTTATTTGGGGTGAAAAAATTCCTTACAATCAATACTGGCATTGAAAGAAACCCAAATTAAGAATGAGCACCATGATTTCTCAAGCTTCATCAATACTAGGAAATTTTCTTGTTTTTCGTAGTAACCGTGTTTCTTCAAACAACTTTGGTTTCAAAAAAATGATGAGCCCATTTCCGCAATGATTCCTTTCCCAAGCTTAAGCGAAGACATTGAACTTGCATGCAACAACATTACCAAATACGACATGTATTGGTGATTTTGATTAATAGAAAGCTTCCAGCAATCTACAGGTTTCAATAAACAAGGGAACAAAGAGATCTGAACTTCAAGGTGGAAAACTCAAACAAAGATTTATCTGGGTCACACCGAGCTTAGAATAAGGTGTCAAAAGTTAAACTCGTTGAAAGGTGCAAAACAGAACAATCCTACTTAAAACACGGATTTGAATTGTAATTCTTTAAGCAACTTTTGTCCCGTATTTAAATAAGCGCATATATGTTCGCTATTTCGCCTTCATGATATTCAACTGTTTGAGATGTTAATGGAAATCCTAATGTAAAAAACTAGTTGTTTAACAGCGATTGTAGAATGAATCCTCCACACCTACTTTTACTAGTGAGAAATTAAGTGCGTAACTTGTGATTTCTTTTGTGTATGCAGATCTAAGGACCCGTCCACTAAGACTTAGTTATATTAACGTCCCGTTTTGGACGGGATGGACCTCTTAATTTTGAACCGCGGTCAGATGACGAAGACGACGCCTGAGCTGGCACCCCCTCTCCAAACTTCCGCACCACAACTTCGGGAGGACGTTTGTCCCCTACGTATGATTTAACGTGCAACACGATGCACGATGCGTGCACGACGGATCTTCAGTGGAATCTGGTTTCGAACCTGGAACCCTCCGGTCCACCGGGAGGTAGGTCTTTTCCCGATGGACCTCGATGTTTCTGTGGGATGATAAGCTTTCCTTAAATATCGTGAAGTAAATTTCACTTATATTACAGTCAAACCCCGGTATAACGAACTTTTCAAAAGGCCCCAACCGAACTCCTATGCCACTAATGTATTTTTGAATGGTTGTAACGATCTTCAGAATGATGGGATGCGGATATAGTGAACCATATTTTTCCCTTTTCAAGCTTGGTTTCAGCTCTTTAACAAAAAATTCACAACTTATTTTCATGGTTTGGAGAATGAAATGTCAGTATGTAACCGCACTGTTTTCCGAGCTCGCCACCTAGCGGCCGTTTGAGGAGACCGCAGTTCACGATCTGGAGTCGACGAGTAAACATGGTGTTCTCCCCCGAGATATTGTTTATTTTTATGTAATGAAGTGTTTTGTTCTTAATGTTTGTCCCTGTATGTTGTGTCCTTTTGTGTTTAATTAAAAGTATTTAAACGAACCAAGACCCCTTTTCTTGATGGCTACTGTTATCCCTAACAGAAATAAGATTATGGCGTACCAAAAAGGCTACAAGTACAATTAATTTCACTATTTAATCTTTTAAGAACAGATATGTATTTTAGCCCATTATTAATCGCAATGTAGTGTAAATTATTTGTTCAACACTATTAAGAACTTCTAAGAATTATTTAAAGATTATAGGAAATCTTGTGTAGCCAATATTTGAAATATCGGAAATATAGTGAATCCTTGGTTATAGCGAACTTCTGGATCTGTCCTTTGAATGTTCGTTATAACGGGGTTTAACTGTATTTTGAAGTACATATTCTACATAAATTTCATAATAAGAACCAACATTCATTTGTAGCAGCAGATTGGGTATGTAATGGTTATCTGTCCTTAACATTGGCTTGAAAACGATAGGGAAAATTCTTTGCCATGAAATTTTGCAATGCGATTTCGGCGTTAACATTAGTCGTTTACTGTAGAAACCAGGATTTCTTTAATCTACAAGTACCGCAGCACCCCCCCCTCCCAAATTACTATTCATAAATTGTGGGGGACGAAACCTTTTGATTCTTCAATATTGGTAACCAAAGTACTTTACAGTCTTCTTGATTCATTAACTTTTTCCAGATAAATGTGTTTTTACAATTTCTTTTTCTTTATCATTACTTACGATTTCACTAGCCAGTTTTATTTTCCTAACTGTATGTGCACTTGATGTGCCGGGGGAAAAAATCGAGCCATGTTTTTTCTGCTGTCGCAGCTATGGTAGAAATGGAGTGAAAGTTGAGTGGTTTCATGAATGCTTTATTACTTGATTAGAAACACATGCTTCTAATGTGAACACATTAACGAGGCAAGTTGGGGTTTTACTGTCTTTGCTATTCAAGTCTTTAATTAGGTCACGGCCAACAATTTCCAAACCTTCAAGCCTCAGATTAATGGTAAAATATTTCAATTCTTAAAACTACGGACCAGGTTGACAGAGGCTTGCACAAGCCCAACCAGCAGCTTTTAAATTTGGGGGGGGGGGGGGTTGAAAAAAATATTAAGGTATTTTAACCATTAGTTTAAGGAGTTATTTAAAAATAATTATTTGAAATTTTAATGCTAAATAATCCCGTCCGTCCTAATAATTTTTTAAATTGCTGAATTATTTGGAAGAGAAAGTATATACGGGTTTCAACTTGTTTCAAAAGGTTGGTTATAAGCAAGTATGGCTCAAATTATCACATTCAATATTTAATTTTGGACAAGCTGGCTTAAAGCTTAGCAAGATGTACATCTGCGAGTTTTACACATTTCCTTTTCTGTAAACTGAAACCGCCATTGACCTTGGAACCTGTTGTTCTTTAGCCAAAATTCTTAATTGTTATGTGTCGTAGATTGTGGCCCCCGGAGGCCGTGTGCTATGCCCCCCGCCCCCGTCGCTGTTGATTGATTTTCACGATCCCAAACAAAGTATTCGAACAAAAACAAAATAAATAATATATGAATCGTTAATAAAAGAAATCGAACTTCATACAGTTGTTAATTCAATAATAATGGAATAATTTAACCCTCAGACTGCATATCCCGCGATTTCCGCGGGTTGGAAGTTCGTCTGTTTTCTGCTGCATCCTGCGATTTTCGCAAGCTAATGTGCTTATTTAGTACTTTTAAATCGTTGAATCATATTATACTAATAAAGCCCTGCATGTAAATAACAATTCGCTTGTTCAATAGTATTTCAACATGTTTTAAAACGTTTCATCTAAATAGTAAATCAAAAAAATTATGCAGTCGGAGGGTTAATCAAAATGGTTTCCTTAATCATGGTTTTTTTTTCTAATTAACATATTTCCGCTGTTTATTAATATAATAGTAGCTTAGAGGCTAAAACTCTATGATCTACCCCAAAGCTACAAATGGGACACATGTCACGAATCAAATAAGTTAAGTCAAAATTTGCCAGACTACATTGAATATTCATCGGTCAAATAAAAAAACTCGTGAAATTTTCCGGAAGATGACATCAGCGTTCATATAATCCTTCACACCACATCCGAAAGAGGAAAAAAGTTGAACCATTTTCTTCAATTCAAACCGATTAAGTGTTACTAATAACTCTTCTGGTATGTGGGTTATAACTTAATATACTACCCCGTATTATACATCGCTCATACTTCCGAGCATTTAATATTAATCATACTTTCTTTTTCATGTCTGAGGTGTCCGGCATAACTGGCTTGGGGAAAGACAGCTCGCTACTTCCTTCAGGGTCGATTTCATAAATGTCTCACTAAACATAAATATCCCCGTCTTGGCCAATTAACGTTCTTCATTATCCCGCTTTGGTCTCCCAGCAGAGTAAAATTGTCTGTGTCATTTTCGCTGACGGCGAACGAATAATTGGGCATTTTGCTCTTTGGGTTGTTAGTTGCCTCTAACTATGTACGAATTGAGTAATTGCGTTCGGTATTCGACGAAGAGCATTGCTATTTGGGTAATGCGCTTTTTCTTGCTTTCTCTGATCTACTTATCGCTTGGCAACGGGTGGTCCACAGACTCGTTTGGGGAATTCTCTAAGCATAAAATTCAGAGACATTTCTGGTTTGTTGGCCGCCCGAATACAAATAAACTATATAACCACTTCCCCTATTTAATTAATATTGGTAACAATTCAACTAAATTATTAAACACATTTAACTATTAGTATTCGTATATTGGTTGAATAAATTATTAGGTTAATGAATATTCAGGTTGTCTATCGATAACGTAAGTTCCTAAGGTCATGTATTTTTGTCCACGGATGCTCTTTTTTACCTTATTCTGAAAGAATTTTATGAGAATTTTTGGGCTGAAGCGAAAGAACTGCCAGTTTTCTAGATAAAATATCTGAACTTTAAAAAAAATGCTAAATGCTGTCAATCCACATGACATCAGAGTCGTATGGCAACTGCGCGTGGCATCTTAACATGCAACTCCACATTGTCTTGCGCTGAACTTTGATACCACGTTCTGTTTCCCTACTGCAGGATGAGCAGTGGATTCCAAAATTAAATTGACGTGTGTCACGTGAGCAGGAATTGGCTCCATTGAAAATAAGCATAAAGTTTTTCATTAGTTTGTGAATTTCATAGTATTCAGAATTGGAAGACAATTTATTAATTTAGTCTTGTATCTCATCAAAATATTGTGGAGTTCCAATTTCTTGAACTTGCTAACAGACAAATTCCTTACCTCAAGAAAATTTTCTTTATAGTCTTAAGAACCATTTGCTGTGTACCGGATTCCTTCATTTCAGTTAGTCAAAATATTGCAATCGGTAAATTTTTATTTTTTAATTAGGAACACTGGGAGATAGGTGTTACATTTATATATTTTAGAATCTTTATGGTAAAGTACCGAAGCACTCTTAATCACATTTCTTTTGATTCAACGGCTACCATTTGCGTACACCATTTTTTTTCTTCAAATTCTTTAATGAAAGGTGAAGTTTAAAAGTTTTAAATAAAAATATTAATAATTTAAATTAAAATTTTGCTAATTATTCCAGAATTTTACTGATAGTTTCAAAATTATTTTTGGCAGCTTAAAAGGTTTGAAAAAATTATGTCATGAATTTCCCATGAAACACCTATGGTGGGCACCCTAATGTTCAATCTTACCTAAGAAATGGTTCATAAAACTTCTCGTAATGTCAGTCTGAAACTTAATGCATAAGCAGTGTGTTGAAAGCAAATCAGTTTCATTTTTATTGTCCGTGTCTTTTGGTTTAAGCTGGGATTATGCCTATTTTTCCTGCTCCAAGAGGTTTGCTTAATGTCTCGTGCTGCTGATGCAGCTTTTCATGATCTATTGACCTTTACGTCTTATTGATTACAAAACGATTGTTTTTGGATATTTACGTTTATGGAATTTCTTTCGTACTATAGGGCAGAGATTAGCCCTATAGAGAGGGCCTAATTAACTCTAAGTCATTAAGTAGTGTCCTTTGCGCACATGCGTTGGAAAGGTTACAGTATTGTAAACTTTATCGATGTCTGATTTGGCGTGGCTTTAGCGCATTGAAAACCTTTGGCATATAACAATCAATCAATGTCAGTGCCCCCTGCTTCAACGATGCTAAGGACCTTAATAACTATTATTCTCAAAAAAGTGACTAATGCAGATATAATTTAAATTAATAAATAATCGATACAAGTCAATCGTAATATTAAATAAATTGAAAATACATGAATAAGATGAAATAGAAATTGCTTCTCAACAAAATTGTTTGAAAAAGGAACTCGTTTATAAATTTACTCTGCAAAAGTTTTAAAACTGATAATTTTAATGTACGCAAAAGGATGCAATCTAATATACCGAGTTACAATTTTCAGTCTATTACTACTTTCATCTTTATTTATTGCTTTGCACAGGACACATTTTAAAATCAAGCTCAAACGTTTATCAGTACTATTTCGCTGTTTCACTTATTCCTAAAATAAGTACTTTAATTTCACTGTAACAGTAAACTTGTCTTTAAGTACGTGTCTCATACCTATTAAGAAACAAATTATGAGAAAATTTTTATCATTTTTTAAAGTAGATAAAAGACAAGTTTAATCATTTCAGAAATTACTACTTCAAATGTTAAACGGAACAATATCGCTGATTATTACATTTTCAAAATGATTGGTGCACAACATGCTTTTCAAGAGCTCTTTTTAAATATATATCAAGTGCTACAGATTTCTCGATTTTCTCTGTTTTATTTTAAAGAAGCAAAGTTAAAAAGCACTATTACAGTACTTTATCAATTAATCAAATTGCCATCTATCAGCATCCAAGTTGCAAAATACCATTTACTTCCACAACATCATGAATTTTACAGTTAGAATTAATTATTTAAAAATCAATAAGAAATTAATTAAAACTCTGAATCATTTATAGTTAATGAACAAAAACAAAGAGTTTATACAGTTATTACAAAATAAAAGTCAAATTCACTCAGGGCCTGATTTGGACATGATGGGGTCCTAAGCTATATAAAACCCTATATTTGCAGCATTTTCTATTCAATTCCACCAGATAGTCGCAGAAATCTTGAAAATATGCATGCCTTTCAATTATTTGAAAATATATTGCCTTTTAATTTTAAGAAATAATTAAGGATATGTTTGCAAAATCACAAATATTATACTAGACAATCTTCCAAGTTTCAATTAAAAGCATTTTTTTTTTTTTTTTTTTCGTGATTTCCCAAAACTAAAATAGCTGATTGTGACTTAAAAAGATATACTAAACAACTTATGCTATGTGTATAAAATTTGTCTTCAGACACAATATTCCTCTATTCATTCTTAAGAACTATTCAATAGCGATATTTGTATTGCTTTGAAATTAGGAAATGAGGGAGGAAATTTTTTAATGAAAAATTTCTTTTGGGGCCGATTAACCCACAAGTCAGTACTTGACACATATTAAATGTTCCAATACACTAAAACTAGGCAAACAAATCGCATGAAACTTAATTTTTCAGCAAAATAGTAAGCAATCGGTTGAAAATAAGTAAAACAGGATTCAAGTAAATTATTTTAATATCAAATTCTGGCTAATTCTAAAAAACCCGCAGTTCTTTTTCCAAGATGAAAACGTTGAAGATCACTTAAATTACTTCAAATTTAAAATTCTTCATCTCATTTTATTCAAAAGGAAAATTCTGTTCAATCATATCAGCACACATTTTATTCGGTTCTAATTCAATTGCTGTCATATTTAGATACATCATCCCACGTACATGTAATAATAAAACGTATGCGTTATTACAACATTTGTACGTAATGATTCTCAAATACAGTGTGGATACAGCACTAGCAAATAACTATCTACTTTTTAAATTTGTGTACATGTAATCTAGAAAATTGTATATAGTTTATTATAATTTTGTATCGCGAATATTCTTCTTTCGTCATTTCTGAATTTCTTGCGAATAAGGGAGAGTTGCCAAAGTTGGACCGTCGGTCTAGATTGAGCTTTATTGCAACCTCAATTCTATTAAATATTTGGGCCGTAAAAGAGGCAACTTATGCTGCAACGATGTAAATGTGGCTTGTGGAATCATTTTTTAGAGAAAACGCTACGTCGAGAATTAGAGAACAAGTGATAGTGAACAAGTGAGTGATTTAGAATCATCAATTGAATATTTTTACTAAAAACTAATAGCTCTAAATTTAAATAGCCCCTTGATTTAAAGTCATTAGCAAAATATGCTATTATATTCTTTTCCAGGAAACTTGGTTGGCTACAGCTTATGTTTCATAAAAATAGCATAAAGATAAAGTTAGATTATTTTTTTGTCCAAAATTTGCTCAGATTGGACACAATTTGCATTGGACTAATCAAATCAAGGGGATTATTTTCACGAACTTAAGGAATAGCCTAGAAAGCAATTATAATAACTGATAGTCCTCATAAAATGGATATGGAACAAATCAAACCAAAAAGACGCAATAAAAAGGACACTAAAGACATGATTCAAATAGAACAAAAACTAAGGCTGCGTGTTCATATGTGAGGAAACAAAAAAAGAAAAAGATATGATACAGTGCATAAAATGTCATCCTTCGGTTCACACACCTTGTGTGGTTGAATTTGAGAAATTGGTGGTGCAGTTTGGAAAACCAATTTTGTAACTGGACCGATTTCACAATTTTAAGAAGCCTTTTCCTTTTTCTACTTTAAAGTGCATTTCTTCAAAAGTCAATTATATTTTTTAGGATAAATAAGCTACAAAAAGATTCTACTCCTTTTTTTATAAAATTATTTTTCTATCACTGCATAAATAAAAAAAAAATGTTTTGGTGGCTCGCATACAACAACCTTTCCCTACCATTTTAAAAATACCCATTTGAAATCAAGCATATATACAGACCAAAGAACTATTTTTCTTCTTAAGCTATTCAACAAAATTGTCAATAAAATAAAGCCTTATCTCATGGTAATTCTGTGGAATGCGCTAATCATTCTATTTATTTGCCAATTAAGTTAGATTTTTGGTTAGTTTTCACATTTGTACCACAGAAACCAAGATGTGAAGCCAATATAGGTATCCATTCATAGCAAAAAATTTGAGTTCTCTATGTAACGCATATTCTGCAAATTTTATAAATAAAAATGTTCTCTACATACATCTGTAGCTCTTTGTGAATTTCTTCATAAAATAAACGATATTCCAGATATAAGCACAGCTATTTTCGGTATAACAGTGATATTGATTATGTGAATAGAATTCTGTAGATTTAAAAATTCGTTTTGGGAAATATTCACAGTGAAGGCATATTGAAATGAAAAGCCCACTTTTTGGAACTCTATGGCTAATGTATTACATAAAGAGTGCGGAAAAAAAAATCACTGTAGCAACTAAATATCATTCACATATAGTTATAAAGTCAAGGTAAGGAAAAATATTTCTTCAGTTATACAGAGTGGCCATAAATTATTTGACCCATTTCAAAAATTAATAGAAAAAACTAATAATGTTACAATAACGGGTTTTTTTAAAACTGAGAGCGCATTTTGAAATTTTTGTAGGTAACGCGCCGTTACGGTGGTCTAGGTGGTCGTAAATTATTGGATATCTCCCATTTTTGAAAGCCATTATTGAAGAAAAATAAAAGCATGGATTTGTAGGGAATTTGACGTTTTTTAATTTGTGAAATAAATTGTAATTCGAAAACTGAATAGTTTTCGAGATATTCAAGACAAACTAAAAAAGGAAACCAGAAAACGCGCATCGAGTTCTGCTGATCGGTAGCCATTGCGTATTGAAATCTGTCGCTGTGTCAAATTTAGAAAGCTTTAATGGTACGCCACTTACTGAATTTTTTTTATTTGCTCTCTCATTTAAAAAAAAACGCTGTTGTAATATTATTAGCTTTTTATTTTTGTTAATTTTTGAAATGGGTTTAATAATTTATGGCCACCTTATATTTTGAACAAAACGTGTACTTCCTATTTTTTCTATTAATGCTACTTGTTTATTTTTTACACTGTATAATCTCCCTGTATCGTTTAGATTCTGGCTCTCAGTTTTCGGTAGAAAAAGTGTAATATCTGAAAATAATATTTTTAAAAATCTTATTTCCTCTTCTCTTTCATTTCTTTACATTTTCCAAAAATCCAATTGATTTTGCAGTATCCATCTGATTTAATTTAATATTAAGACTATTTTAAGCCTCCCAAAATGATATACGGGAAATAACTGCGATTAACATGTTTGATATGTTTATAAATATTTATTATTTGCCAGTTAAAATATCTACCGTTTTTAGCACCTCTATATTAAAGGCTGTTTTCACTTCTCTTTTGCTGCATTTCAATTAATAAAAGAATCGAATGAATTTTTCATTGATATTTAGTGTAAATTACAGCTTTACATGGTATAATATCAAAACATTTCAGCCAAATATTCACTTGTTGAAATGAAAATCATTCGACTTATATTTGTACTGATGAATAGATTCTATTTTCGTCATCAAAGCAATAATTATATAAAAAATTTCCTTATAAAATCATATGTTAGAGAAAATACATAGATAAAAATTTGAAAGTAAAAAAAATATTGACGTCAAACGAAAATCTGAGATTTCTTTATAATATAATAACCGATTCAAAAAGGTGTAATGCGTGTGCAGAAAAAGAAGTCCAATTGTTAAAATTTCGAATTTATCTCAATTTACATTTATATTTTGTCGTTTCCAAAATTTCAATACTATTGCTCATACTTAAAAATTTATATGCAAGAGCAAAGAAGAGGGAAAAAAAGCAGACACAACGAACAGAATCAAATCAAGGAATAAAACTTTAAAAATGTTCCTCGGATTTCACGGTAGGGGTAAAGGTAATTATCAATTTTCCCTTGGGAAAGTGGTGATTATCCCATAGAAAAGAACCCTCACCCATCAATCTCTCTTATCAGAACGACAAGTATGTATTCTCTATTGCCCCTCTAGTTGTTCGCCAAGTTTTCCTGCCAAAGGTAATTAGGATCCAGTAAGCCTGCAATGTGTGCGGAAATTCCACTAGTTAATGATGTGCGGAAATGCGCCTGTGCGCATCGGACACAGAACCCTCCAGGGGTATGAGCACTACAGGTTGGAAATCTCGGTTCTGTTAGGGATACACGAAAGTGAGCTTGGTAATGGTAACACAAACAATAAGAATATTCTAGAATTTCTTTTTCTCATGTTCGAAGGAAAATTGTACGAGTCTGAAGGCCTATTCAGGAAATAAGGAAAAGGAAGGAAGTAGGTTAATATCTAGTAATTATTAGCTCTCATGGTAAGTTAATGCTAAATTATTTCAATGCTGTTTTTTATTTGTTTTGACGTTGAACTGATACTATTTTAAAAAATGGAATAAAATGTAAAGTTTGTTAAAGTTGTTTCACTCTTCAGCTAACCTAAGCCCTTGGCGTCATTTTGTGCTGAGGGGATATAACAGTAGGGGGTACTCAAAAATCAAGGGGTATGCGAGTGAAAAAAAAGTTTGGGTACCGCTGCTATAGGGTAAACGAATTCTCTTGGATTATGATAAAGTTCAACAACGGCTAAATTTTCAGGTGAATTCTATTTATCGTTATTTCCCTGATTACTTGAAATCTTCCAGATAATAAACGGTGTGCGGCTACTCCTATGTTTGACCGCAGCTGTGCGGAGGCATCTTCTGAACCCACGTGAGTATCGGCCCTCATAAAATCAGTCACATCGTAAGCATTGGAAAATGTAATTATTCTTATTTTTGGAGGCCAATATTTTTAGAAATGTTGTAAGATTTTGAAAAGTATTACTTAAATATTTTTTATTGATTTGTGTTAATTTCTGTCTGGACAGAGAGTCAATTCCGTTCATTCTAGTACGATAGAAATAATAACTCTTTCAAAAATCTCTGTTATGCAAAAATTTACTCATATAATATTAGACAAAAACAAATTATGTATTCTGAGAAAAATCACATGACAAGAAAATACCCCTAAATTTCATTGCATTTACTTGTAAATTGTTTTTGCTACATAAAGGAAAATGTATGCAATTAGCTGGGATACATTTTAAAATAAAAAAATAATTAAAATTAAAATGATGCGATTGAAGTGTTTAATAAAAGTGGATTTAAAGTTGATCTATTTTCTCTAGATTGGAAGTTAAATTTAGAAACCATGGGAACAATCAATTTCAAAATGCATAATCTTCTTAAAGAAAAGAAGAAGAAAAAAAAAAAGGAAAATTCAATTTCTTAGTTTGTTGAGTGTCAACTAAAAAAATGATTTCTTCCAACTTTTACACTCAAAGCATTCACTTTCTCTCCCACTTCCTTGCTACTTTTTACTCTTAAAATTCAAGAAAGAACTAGACACATAAATGAAATCCATTTTTTCGTCCTGTGTACCCTTTTAATTCAAAAGGGTAAAGGGACGCGCCACAACCCCCTCGAAACTTTTTAAACTCGTGTGTTTTCTTTGTTCCGTTTACTTCTTTTTTTTTTATAAGCGTATCTGAACACCTGAAAAAATAGCCACTGCTTTCGTTGCAGATTTAACTTTTATGCGTCTGTTTTCGGCATCTTGCTGACAGACATAAAACGGTGGGAAGCGTTTTGCACCAGCTAGTTAGCCAACGCAGATTTTAAATTTTTCTTACTACTTCCATAGGATCACTTGACAACACATATCTGTAATTTTCCTTACAACTCTATTGGATTATTCGATAACACAGACCTTCAATTTTTTTTACTACTTCCTTTGGGTGATTTGATAAGTCCAAAATTGATTTATCTCCAGTCATGTTGGTGCTTTGCCGTAACTGTCATTCAAGATTTCTAAAGAATCGGCTGATTATCTTCCGGTTTGGCTACTTTTGTATTTACTTCTTGTTGAACTTTTTAAGAAACCGTGCACGCTGCGACTGCCACAACTTTTTCTTCCAAAAATTTGTCATCTTGGACAATTTTCTTCACGAACGTTGACTGAATTCTAAACATTTTTTATACCTCGTCAGCCGTGATTCCCTCAAGCCAGCTTGCTAAGTTCATCTTGGAGTGAGCTTTTGCTTTTTTTTCTTCCGCGTATTCAACCGTAAATTGGGATCTCTCAGCCTTCGTAACGTTCTTGAAGTTTAACTCCGAAGGCGTTTCTCATTTTTCTGTGTTGTACACTTCAACACGATTATACTCATCTTCTAAATGTGTTTTTATAAGTTCGTTTTATTTCTTTTTCTTTTTAATGTGCTTCCGGTGGCGCATTCGTGTTTTCCCATCGTTCGTTTAGATCTCAGATTGTGTCTGCCACCATCTAAGTTTGTTTTTGTTTGCGACGATAAACGATATGTAAACATCGCAACTGTCAAATTATTTGTTGATAATATCTGCCTCTGGGTTTTATGTTGATTTGAGGAGGTTTTCGTGCGCTGTGTATTGACCTAGCATTCAAGTGAAAATATCTTTTCGTATTTGTTTTGATTGATAGTTTGTTTTTACTATTTATCTTTTCATCATGATATTTTGAAGAAGAACCGTATCACGCAATGGCATCAAACACAAAATGTCTTGTTAGCAGCATTAATAATAAATAATATATTTAACTGCTTATTAATAATGTGATTGTTTTTTTAAGTCCGCTTTCATCGTTCTTACTGATAACTTATCTTCAATCTTTTTCACGAGGTTTTTCAATTAAGTTTTCCCGAATGAATAGTTAAAATATTTAAGTATTTAGTTGATTCTGTTTCGCTTTGGTAACCAACCGATACTATTTAACCGGAAATCGCATGACTGAAGTTCAGACAACATCCATCATGATTTTCACTCATTTAACTCGGGGAAAATATCTGAATTAAAAGCTGCAGAGAGGCTATTATCATTTGATTTTCTTCGAAGATATGAATGCTGATAAGCCTTACGAATGCAGATTGCTAATATTAGCTACATTTTTTTACGAAGTTATCCAAAAGTATCCTATTTTTAAAAAAAAAATGAATAACTCAGTGGTTTTCTATCCTCGCCCTTTTTGAACGAAATTGGAAGTAGACAATTTGTCCTCCGTTCTCTCATCCGTTTTTCTTGTGGCTGAAAGAAATTTTGTAAGGTTCTTTATCTAATTTTACATATTATGTTATTGTATTTTAATTAAAACATTCTCGGAATTTTCGATTCGTTCCTGACTAAATTTTAAAACATGCCTCGTTGCGCCTTTTACCTGTGGTTATAAGCTTAATAACCTAATTGCATTTCTTATAATACTTATTGGTTTTTTTATCAAATATTTGTAACATGGGAGACTGATTTTAATGCGAGATTTACTTTAGTTACTAAACGTCCCGAATTTACGGTATATAAGTAAATAATTCAAATTGGAAAAAGATTAACTCGATTTAATTTTTTAAAATTAAGTTTTAAAAATTGAATTTAATTAAAAGTAAAGTAAAATTGATTTCTTCTTCTCAACTTTTACTGTATGTTTTAAAGTGACCAAATGTCCCAGATTAGCTTGTCCAGGATTGAAAATGTGTCCCGAAGTTGAATTTAATGTCCTTAGTTGTCCCTTTTACTATTTAGTAGTGAATTGTTTGTATTAAAGTAAAAGATAAATTAGATTTAAATTTTTTTAAGTTAGCTTCTTTAAAAGTTAATTAGTTATTTTCCTAATATATAATGTATCAAATGTTTGCGTAAATATGGCCAAAGTGGATGAAAAAAACTTTCAAGGAAAACAATTAATTTATAGAAAAGTATATTGATGCTTCTTTATATTTCTCCGGGTTTCTTTAAAAATATAATTTACTATTTCATTGGGGTTTCCTTTATTTTATCAAATTATTGGATTTTGTCTAATCCCCCCCCCCCCTCCTCCTGCCAGTGACCCGTATTGAAAGCTCAGAAATCTGGTCACTTTAGGTTTACTGAAGTTTACAAATTTATTTATCGGACACATGGCTAATATGCTGATTGCAATAATTTCTTTCCACTTGTGCCATAAAAGTTGGCGGTAATCCACTGCCACTGGTTTGCTTTGTTTTTTCCACACTAATATTTTCGTTCCCGGTTCACCTAAAAGTAATAGCGTTGTTAGTTTATAAGAGTCTTATACTTGATGTATTGATATAACTTTATACATGACTGCACTCATTCCATTCATACTGACAGTAATTTACTTCTTTTTAAACGGGCGCAATTTGTATTATTTTCTACTGATAAGTTGGTAAGTCCACTGCAAGTCTGCTGGCTTATCCGGACTGAATAATCTGTTTTTCTTCTGTCAAAGATTGCATTTGAACCGGTTCTTCTGAATTGTAGAGTTCTGTGCCTCTAATCTGCTTTTTATTCCGTCAGATTACAGAGAAATCTCTTGAGCGGCATATTATCTATTAGTTATTTCACCCTTGCCTGAAAGTAAAAGACGGAAGTGGACGGAATGTTTATCTGTATGCATTACTCTAATTCTAGGTTATCGACCAGGTTTGTGTCGCATTTGAATATTACTGGTTGAAAATACATCACATGTCCTCTGTTTAATACTGTAAAGAATTTGCGGTTTAGTTCAAATTCGTGCTTAGGTTTTTGACCAAGTATGTTAATTTAGTGACAAATTTAGGAATCTCCAGGGGAATTGGTGACGTAGTGTATATTAATAACGCTGTGGAAATTGGATAATTCGAAGCTGATGAGACCACAATAAAAATTCGTTTTATTCAAACACGAAATTAAGAAAAACTGGATCTCAAAATGAATATAGGAATAGAAAACAATATTTTGAAACTAAATTTGGCAGTTAATATTTGTTTTTGATATTCAACATTTTTAATAAGTAGTATACAATTAGCAAATAAAAAATAAATAATAATAATAAATAGTTTTAATAAACAGCTATTGTAGTAGAATTCTCATTTAAAGTGTTCAAAGTGCATTAAAAAGAATTAGAAATTTTTTATTGTTTTTCATTTGAGTACATGGTACAACTGTAAAGTCCTCAGGTGAATTGAGGGCTGTAATAAATTGCTTATGATCAATGATGACACAATGTACGTCAAGTTTTGATTTCGAATTAACAAAACTAAATTCAAATTGTAGACGCTATTTTAACGTTATGTAATGAAATTCGAGGGACCAGATAAAATATTCGAATTAACTGAGTTCCACTGTATTAATAATGCTATGGATAGTCCAACTTGCATGAAATGTACGTAAAAGGTGCAATATCGATTTAAATGTTGTTGCCTTTGCAGTATAGTTGAAATGCCAGAAAGAATGAAGTCAATTCACGTGATGTCACGGTCACATGATTAACGTAACTGCACGTGCCATCAAATTTATAATTCATCTAATTGCACATTGCTTTACCTTGTGTTATGGCGTCACATCCTTTATCTTACTCCAAGATGCTATATGGATTCCAAAAATAAATTAGCGCTTTGCGTTTGATATGTATTTAATCAATATCATAAATTGATTCCCTGGTAATACTAACAAGTGGGTAAAATTAATAAGTTATTCAAGAAAAAGCCATACTGCTTGCCTGATATCGTTTTGTTTTTTTTTTGTATTATAAATTGATTAGAAAAGGGACTCGTAAAAACATATTTTTATAACAATAATGATAAGATATTACAGTGTTGTTATATGCATTTGTGCAAAAAAATATATAAAACTAGCAGTACGCGCACGGTGTTGCCCGTAGAATCAGGACTTGAACAAAATGAGGGGGGGAATGCCCACAATGACTTGAAAAAGTTTTGAAAACAAAATCAAAACAAAAGATACGCATTATTGATTTTCCCGCTTATTTTTCTTTGCGAAAATGACATTTATCAAAACAGAAATGTATATATTATTGAGATGACGATGAAGCGAATGTAATGACGTCACCTGCCGGAAGGAATCAGATTGTAAAAATGCATGCTGGAAATGAAAGCATATGACGTCACCTGCCGCGAGGAAGGTCACGCACCAGCCAATGAAATTGCAATAATGCATTCCGGAGAAACTCTCGCTGTTAAATCTCGCTAGCAAAAAAACTGTTTGAACTGATCAGGGAAAAATTAATTTAAAAAAAAACGAAAAAAGATATTTTAACCGTTCTTGTTTTAAATCCGACATAAACGTTCCCGTTATAAGCTGAAAAAAAAATGAAAATTATAGAGATGTTAGAACGTCAGATACGAGAATTTGAAGAAATCCTTATTAAAAATTACCATAAAAGTGACTATTTTTGAAAAATTTCTCAAAATTCAGTAAATTACGTTAGAAATTCAAAACTAACTTCATTAGAATGGAAATCTTGTGCTCTTTCCGATGGTGTATCAATTTTTTCGTACAATTATTCAAAACCATTCTGTTGAGAAATTAGTGTGAAAAATCAACCAAAACAACACAAAACATTAAATAAAAAATTTTCTAGATTAAATTTTAAAATTCCTGCTTCGAGGTGCATTGAGTCACCATGAAGACTACCTGCGTGCCAAATTTCAAGGCTGTAAGTGCGATAAATTCGTCTGGACATCGCGCGCACACACAAACATTGCCTTTTATAAGTATAGATATATATGCTTTATCGTTGTTCTTGTAGCCGTCGTTTCCTCACATTCTTTTAAAATATCTTTGTATCATATTTCTTCCGCCGATTTTGAGTGTTAACTCCACTTCAGTGACGTTGCATTTCACCCCACGAAAGCCCCTTGAACAACAACCGAAATGTCCCTTATCAGTTTTTGTAAGCTAAGCAGTTATCGGATATGGACGGGGGGCACTCTTGTCTCTAAAGGGAGACATGGCCGTTTTTGTCGCAGTATCTGTTGCTGCGGGTTACGGGAAATATCTTTGCCATTCATTTCTTTTCATTGCAGTAATGCACGAGTCTGGTTTTTGAAGTGCAGCCGTATGTGAAGTGTGCCGAAATGTTTTCCGCTTCATTGCACTACACACTTTTGCTTTTTGAGTACTAGACGGTATGAAAGTAAAATTCCTGTTTATTAGTTGCATAATGTTTGAAAAACAGGTTTATAATGAAATTTTGTAATTTTTTAAAGTAATGGCCGTGAAGGTTTTACTTCAGAAGAAACAAATGATGAGATTAATCGTGTTTATTGTGTGTCCATTTATAAACACTGCTGTTCTTTCCTATTATACATTTTTATATTTTTTTTCGTGGTGGTTATAGTTTTTAGTTTTACTTCTTCATTGTAATTAATTTATTCTTTCATTATATCTGTAAATAAAACTTCTTAGAGTTGCTCATTAAATTTTGAAACATATCCTGTACACACACTTTTTCATTTGTTTCATATCATGTTTAAACTCACTTAGCACGTTGTTATATTAGTTTAATTTTGCCTCGTTTCTGCTTTTACATTAAAGCTCAAATTTTAGGAGATATCACAGGCATGCAATTTGGAAGGCGCATGAACACTAGAAACAAAGCAGGCATGGGATTCCGAAAATTTTGCAGGTTAAATCTCTATATTAATCTGAACTTTCAAGAAACTTGAGAGCATGAGATTTAATTGATATGAAACAGTCAATATTCCTGGCGAGCACGTTGGTCGTCAAAGACGGATAGTCTGAAATAACCTTGTCTTACTTATTTTTGATGAAATATTTCATATTGTGTCTCGACCCGATTCAGTTCCTAGCAATTAAAAATAGCTGGCCCGACCTAAACCTAGTTTTGCAGATTTCCTTAAGAAAATCACCATTAAATAAAATTGTGTTACGCAGAAACCATTGTACTAGATCTGACAATCTAGAAAGAAGGAAAAGGTGGGTGATGAAGAGATTTAAGAAATGTGATGAATTTCTTTTTATATCTTAATTTATTATTTTGTTATTTAATACTGAAACGAAGTCTCTGGGTATTGTTTACCATTCATATATGTCGTCATACCAATCAGTCACTAAGAATCGAGTGTTGCGAGTAAAGGATTCTTGCAGAATTTTCTTCATACCATTGTCGTTTGTTTGATTTTCATTACGAGTTTCGCAGTTTTCAGCATTTCTTTTTTAAGTTGTAAAATACTGCCCAAAACTTTTCCATCGAGTTTTATATCCATTAAAATATTTTGCAATTTTTAACAGTAAACTCTTGCTTTCAAAGGAGAGGGAAAACGTCAATTGCACTAATTAAGAAAATCTTAAATTTTAACCTCCTTTCAGAAACGTGCTCATTTGCAGATGAAAGCAGACTTATATCTCGCCTCCTTCCCCCCACCCCTTTCACTCTTGTTTATGCGAAGCACTCGAGATGATCTTGAGTGTCGTGCTTCATTTTCATTCCTAATGATCATTATACAAGTTAGTTACTTTCTCTTTTTTCCCCACTTGTATTTGTTTTACTGTATGGTCGGTGTCAATGGTGCGAAGTGGCATTTTGAATTTTTAAATGGCATATTAATATGCTAGTTTATTGCGAAGGATTTTATTTATTTGCTTTCGATAATATGTTAGATCATGATAAAGTATATCTGCTTCATCTGTCAAATAGTTCTTGTATCTGTCGATTATTTTTATATCAGCTGTTGCAAGAACTGGCTCGACTAATTTTATCCCATTTTGTAAATGCAACTGTTGTTTCAGACCCAAAATGAAAGTAACCCCTGGAATGGCATTGGTGATCTGCCACGTCTTCAGTTCTTAAATTAGTTAACTCAGTTAAAATCGTATTAATTTCAAATGATAATCATTTTTAAACGTCGCAGAAGTCTACCAATTTACTCTATGATCGTAGAACCCTTAACAGTGTTGTAGGGTGTTCACAATTACAATCCGCCTGTTTAAGTAAAAGACTGTAAAAACTAGAAGTCGATTGGCAGCAAGTTTTTGATGTGGCTTAGTGATTGCTCGTGGGATTTGTTTTCCTTTAATTTTCTTACAAATTTATAAATACGCACACACAGTACATAATAGTGCAATCAAATGGTTTGAGCACATGCAGTGTCAAATGATTTGAAGATAATCATTCAACAAATTCGTTTTTCCAATGGGGTAATAGAGGCCGCGGTGGCCTAGTGATAAGGTTTCGACTTCGGGTTCGGAGGACTCCAGGTTCGAAACCCTTTTTCACTGAAGTTCCGCCGTGTATTGGGCCTTTTGCATGTTAAATCATACGTAGGGGGCCAAACGCCCTCCCGTTGGTATGGTAAAAAAATACCCGCACTGGCCCGGCCTACCCAAGAAGAGTGTAGGGCCGGGAGAGGACCAGCGGGGAGAGAGCCGCCCCACCAGCATGTTGAGGACGGGATTTATTAGGTACAGTAAAATGATATAGGCATTGCCCGAACAGGGGTAGTACTTTTAAATACATGAGAGCTGGTGGTATAAACATGGTTCGACCCACCTCGGTGGGGAGAGAATAGCTTGATTTTCATGTACTCAACCACCAAGTGTGGCGATTGATACTCACAAAATAAAGAATGACAAAATTAAGGCTCTTTTGTTTCATATAAAATATAAAAACATCTCTAAAGCAATAAATTTAAAAACTGTTCGGGCAAGCAAGGAACAGTAAAAATATATAAAATATAAATAAGTATTGAAACAAACACAGAAAAAGCAGTATAAATCAGATATATAAATAAATCAAAGATTGAAACCTCACAATATAAAAACAAAACAAGCACACAAAAAACACTACACATCAAACGACACAACACAAATAAAAACTGTACAAGTGCTAGACATTGAATTAAATATTCATAAATTTAAAAAAAAAATTCTTCTGAGTTAGAAAGGAAGAAATTTCGTCAGTCATCGGTAATCCACATCCCGCATACCCGGGAATATCTATTCATCAATTACAGAATGTTTTTTTGAGTAAATTTTTTTAGAATTCTCTTCATGATTGCGTCTACGAAATTAAGTCATCTTTCTGTCTTTTAAGGCATGTTAAAATAATTACCGTCCTGGGCCTTTAGTTCTTTTAACGTGGGTTTCTTGGGAAGTTAATTCTTTTGGTGAGTTAATTAATTATCTTTCTTTTTATTAATTCCCGCGAGCTCTATTAAGACCTGACGGGAATCCTCCTCCGTATTTATGGTTGACCGTCAACAGCAAGAATTGCACTGAAATTTCCGGAAATCTAAAAGTACGAGAGTTGAATAGAAAGAAGTAATGACGTATGCATAAACTGCAAGATGTTTAATCACAGTTGAACCAGTTGGCGTATCAAGGTCCTTCTTTATTTTTCTACCGAATGTCATTAATATCATTAAAGGTGTGTTACCTGTATTGAGGAAACTATTATTGTATTCCATTCAAAATATTGTGTATTTCGTTATAAAATATCTAATTAGATCTGTGATTGATTATTTAATTGAAGATCTATGCTTTGTTGCTCAAATTATTTATCTCTGTTACTGTGTATATAACAGAACTAATTAATATGCTGTTCTCAAAGGTGCATCTTGAACCAATTAAATTAACAATCATGCAAAGTGATGGAGCCAAAGAAAAAAGCGCAATAAAAAATTTTCAATTATTTTGACTTAAAGATTAGGAATTTTATTAACAGAACAGTAGTAGTGCTGTTCACCAATTTATTAAACTTTGTTATGCTAATATAATATATTCCAAAGGTTTTTCACCTGAAAATAAAATGCCGTTAAATGTTATATATATAATAATAATTCTGTATTCAATAACCTTAAAATGTGAATTTCTGAAATGTTTTTTTCTTATCTGAATGAAGTCAATTTATGCTCACGTGATACAGGTTAATTGTGCCTCCCAGATTTAATATTGGCATCCATTGCGCATCTTGCAGAACAAAAAATGACGTGACGTCACAACACAGCGTAAGGCAATATACAGTACGTTTGTCATGTGACTGGACGTCTCCATAGAAGCAGTTATGGAAGGGAGAGGGTTTCAGGGGGGTTGAAAAAATCACAATGTGCTTCTGAGATTTAAAAAAATTACTTTAGAAATAAAATGTTGGCGATTACTTTTTGTTTCACTACTTAAAAATAATTTTATCCTGTATATTTCTGTGGCACTGTTAAATTTATTGCTAAGAAACGTACAAAGTTAGAATCTTATGATTGCTATATTTTATAGAGTATGTTTAAATGTCAAAGAATTAAAAGTATTGTCGCTAATTACTCATAAAAATTTTGAACTAGCATGAATATCTCTGAAAAGAGAGAAAAACATTTTAACAAAGCTCAATTTTTTAAAACTATTGACGCATTATTGACTTTTACTGGTATTTATTGATATCCATTTTGATTCGAATTTCCGCGTTATTTAGAGGAAGGAAATCGCATGCTTTGGTGAATTTATGTCAAGGTAAATGAAGGTCCTTTGTGACTACTTCCAGCAGAACTTCCTGGCTACACAGTGCTAGTTTACAAATTGCAAAACATGTAGAATTTTCTGAAATTTGATAATTCCGCTAATAGTTTACTTTTTCACTATGGCCTGTAGATATGAGGAAACAGCAGGTTGCAAATTGATTGGCAAGCTGCTGTAACCTGTTTTCTTAATAAAGACGCAACTGTCAAAAGCAGTGGGAAAAATTATGCAATGACAAGTTTCTTTTATCACAAGTCACGTAACTATGAGCATCTGATTTCTTAGCGTCAAAAATGTCTCAATTATTGCGACATATGATTAAATGATTTTCTGTCTTTAGTCCGATCCTCCAAAAAACCTTCTTTGTATAAAGAGGTATAAAATAATATCCGACTACAATCCCGTACTTCTACAATAAAACAAAAACTTTTTTTTTTATGAAATGTCAGGTATTTTTAATACTTCGTATTTTAATTGTTTGAATTTTTTATCATCCTTCGTTAATTTCTAAACAGTTAATTAAAAGCAACATCCTAAATTTATAACATTATTTCCAGTTAAAAAATTCTCGAGTTGAGATTTTAATTTTTAACATTTGCTCCAGTTAGTATTGACAAGTTTTATGTTAACTTATAACGGTGGGAGTTTTTGTTGTTGTTAGTTTGTATATTTTCTGTATTACCTACAAGATGCCGTTAAAGATTCTAATATGCAAATATCTATATATTTAAAATAAATATCTTCCATATCTCTCAAATTACAAAGCCGAACACTACAAATCATATGTAGTTAAAATATTTTCTTTGAATTACCTAACTAATTGGATATTTCTAACTATGTTAATTTGATCCGTGAGTAAATTTATTAAGCAGACTAAATTATGTATCAAACTATTCGTGTTAGTTAGAACTTCAGTACATTTTTTAACTGTGTGAAACAAGAGGCGGTATTTGATTTCTCCACCTCCTCTAACTACCAATGTCTGAAATTCAAGGAAATTTTGTTTTGCTATTTCTCGAATCAAATATTTTTATTTGTTTCAACAGTGAATGGCTGATTTCTCTTGAGGCTTGTATAAATTAGACTCTATTTTATAATAATTGTTAGGTTGATTTCCATTTCTAAATTGTATCTAATTTTTTTAAATATCGCTTTATACATAATGGACCATAAATTGTATTGCTTTTCTCATATTACTTACTTCTATATGGGGCAGTTATTTCTTATTAGAGAAAGCAAGTTTTAAACCAAGATTTATTTTTGAATCTCCAGTATACACCCGTGACAAGACGAACTTCTTTGCTTGTAGCATTCATGAAAAAAGTATTACAATTGCTTCAAGTAGCCTCTCATTTTCAACTTCTCATGTTTCTATGCTTAAATTGGTGACGAATATCTCAAGTGGTTAACAATGGTTACAATGATGCTCGTCCAGACTCTTGAGTGGTGGAAGAAAACATCGTTTAATCCATCCTACAGAGCGGTCACTCAGTATTATTTATTTGAATAAATAAAAAGAGAAAAAGAAACCAATCAATCGGGCGTCATTAATCTGTTTAGTTTCCGCATTCGCTGGCTTATAGGCGAATTATGATGTATATCCTCGTTGCGTGACCTACAGTTTGGATATCGATCGATTGGGCCCTGAGTCATAACGTGGATTTTCCCCGGCTAGCCAGTAGAACTAGGGGTTAGATCTAATGAACTGTATGGGATTTCCTTTAAGCTGGGCCATCTGTTAGTTGCCGCAAGGGTTCAATATTCGGTCTGACTAGTTGATTGGAAGTTGAATTCCAAAGTTTTTCCCCCTCAACTTCCCTCTCACTTTTCAATAGTCTGTCGCAGTGATGCGTGTAATTTGTGGTATGTATAACCCTTCAGTTCAAATTTTGAAGTGTGCCATAGGAGCTGAAAGGCCACTGGGTGTTTTTTTACCCCGTCAAATTTTGTAAGAATTTTTAACCTGATAGTTGTGAGATTCGTATTAAAGCAAAGAAGAAAGAATGTTTAGGTAGTTCCAGGTACTAAACTCCACATGAAGAATATTTTTATTACATATTTTCACTGGAAATTTATTACTCTGTGCGGTGTTACATAAGTAGTGCAGCATTTACGGTTTTTTTTTTTTTTGGGGGGGGGGGGGGGTGTTTAATACTGAATAATTTAATGGTGAATTAATAAAATAATTTCGTTCTATTTTTGGCTTTGAAGTAGGAAAGTTTTTTAAAAAATTTGAACTTCAGAATTTTTTTATTATTATTTACCTCGTATACCTATCTTACATTCATTTATATTGATCTACGCAAATGATATTGTAAAAAAAAAAAAAAGGTGTATGGAAGAGTTAAAGTTTTCCCATTTACAGTTGAAAATAATTTTCACGAACCCAAGTTCGAAATTCTGTAGGAAAATAGAACATCAGTCAAGGCATTATATAATTATAAATTAAAGATATCTTATTTAAAGCAGTTGTTTGAAAAATTATAATGAAATGTCTGGATCGGGAATGGTTTTAGATATTTTTAATGTTGAAGAATATACTGAAAATGTTTTGTCAAAGTTTTCCCGGCCTCGAAATTGTATTATGCGACCTCATTTGAGGTCATGAACCATTGTTTTAGATGCCCTGTTTTAAAGTCTGAGATGCAGAATTAAAAATGCATAGTGGACAGACGCAATTCTGTTAAAATTAGCTTACATTTGAATGGGAGGCAGAGGTGGACTGTGTTTTAGAAAATTATTACATTGGTTATTGAAAAATTAGTATTCTTAGAAATTATGTAATTGTACGGAAATTTTTAAAAAATCTTTCATAAAACTATAAGAAACGTAAGAAATTTTAGTAGCGTAGATTATAAGAAGGATTCTACTTTGAGAATTTTGAGGTAGTTTCAGGTACTAAACTCCACATGAAGAATATTATAACATATTTTCACTGGAAATTTATAATTTTAAAAAGTGTAAATAAAACCGAATGATATTACATTTTCTATAACAATTACATGTTTTCATTCAAATATTTTTTTATTTACTGTTTAAATTATTTTATATGACGAGTATATTGATCAAACCGTCTAACAGTTTAAACTTCACTTTATCTCGCGATAAATATAATCCATAAGATTTGATCTCTGCATGTTTTTCCCTAAGTGATTTCTTCCAATATTTCACAATAACATTTTTAATTAAATTTCTTCTTATAAAAGTTCTGTCATTTTTATTCTTTTTTTCGTCAAGTGAATGGGGAATAATTTTGACAATCATTGCATTACTTATAGTGTGTGACGATAATCACTGGGTTTACTCTGTTCGTTTACTTCTGCGTTTATGTGTTTTTAATGAAAGTGTAACTATTTAAATTATTATCATTACATGCGAGCAAGAATTTTCATTGTGTTTTAAATAGATTTTCTAATGTGCGATTTTAGCAACTTTTATTTTGCTCCTAAATGACTAAATTAATTATTTTGAATATATATATATACACAGTATGATTCATTTTGATGAGTAAAAGCAGTCATCGCTGTGGATTTAGTGGATGTACGAGGCAAATAGTAAAATAGACGAAGTTTGTAAAGAAGATTAATTTATTTTGAAGCAGCTCGCTTCAAGTCATTAAAGTAAAAAGCATTTGCAAACAACCACAGCTCTCTGAGTCGTACAGCTGACTCAGACCAAAAGCATTTTCCAAGCGCATAATACAATATAAATAACATGAAAACACATTTACATTTCCTTACTAGAATTAAACTCAAACTACGATTTATGGAAATAACTCGTCGTACTAGAGCAACAAGAAGTTGATCTGACACCTCGTTGTCACAGGGAATAGGAGATTCCTATCACCATTTATTATAAAAATTTTATTGCCATGTTCTATCATTTCTTCACCAGGAAAAATTTAATCGTGCGGTAAACTGTGCCATCACGATTATGGTATTCCCAAATATTGCAATAAAACATGACCATTCTTTCAATTTTTTTTCATGAAAGAATACAGCGCCATAAGAGGGTTCCTCGCATAAGATCGTAGCTAAAACTTAATTGCTGTGCGATATTTTCAATTTGTCTTGACTATTGTCTAAAAGCCAATTGTTGTTTTTAATGTTAAATGCAATAATTTTTAAGGTACTTCAGTTATCTCCTTTTTTATGAAGTTTGAAAGTTGCCTTTATGCTAAAATTTGTGTAGTTTAAAAGAGTGCTCTAAATTTTGAAACCACGAATCGTGCATCATTTAATAGTGCGTTCTCTGAAGTTGTGCCTTTTGACGTTCCTCCATATTCTCTCTGAATTTCCTGTGACCGAATCGCGAAATCAATAATTCTAAGCTCTTCAATATATGTGTTCTTACACACATTGAATTAAATTAATATTAATTTCTTTTAATCGAACTCGTCTAATCATTCATTTTAAATGCCTCTTCCCTGCCTATCTGATTTTTTTAAAAAGGTTGTTGATTTTGTTTTCAATAAAATTATAAGTTTCCGAATTTTATTTTAATTTCTTTCTTCGTTAGGTTTCGTTCGAAGAATTCTATGAATTACTATCAAATTATTTAAATTTATTGCATTTTCGACACTACTTAACTTTTATTTATTTTACATATTTATATTCAAGATTAAAGCAATTTTGAATAAAATAAATATTAAACAATTGGAAGTCTTAATTGTCTGGATTCTATTTCGCTAGTATTATTTAGTTAAATCTGAAATAACTTTTGTAAAATACTCCGCGAAATACCTCATTTTGCATTCTTTTAAATTCAATATAAAATTTTAAAACGTAAAACAAAAAGGGGGAAATAATTTTAACAAGATATCTTCAAAACTAAAGAAAAAAATGAATGCAAAAATGCTTCGTGATATTGCAAGCGGCGAAATATCGGGAATGTAAGGTTAACTGTTGCTAAGGTATTTTCGTAACCTTAGCAACCGACAGTGCAATCATACAAAAAAATTCTGAGTAAGATTGTTTTCATGTGCGTTATGCAGCTGTTACTACGCAAAATTTCTCCAAAAATTTCGATTTTCATCAAAATAAACATGCACTAACTAGTTTTTACAGTCTTTTCCCCACTGGAAGGTCCTGATGCTAAAACTTTTACCTGCTCGTGTAAAAGTTTTTACATCATAAAATAAATAAATTTAAGAAAAAACAGTTTTTAAAATAACGCTTTTAAAAACTGTTCTTTACACTTTTTAAAACTGCGTTCTAAAAAGTAGAATTTTTTTTTTATTTTAATTATTTTCTACTTTCAATCTTTAATTTATAATTCATTAATAAAAATATTATGAAATCTTGAAATCATTTTTTTTTAAATTTTCTACCAGGTGGCGACACGTGTATGAAATAAAATTTTAATTAAATTGATTGACTGGATATTAAATTCTGAAAATATTTAAAATAGTATGTTGTCGTAAAGAATGCGTAAATTAGCAAAATTTGAAAAAACACATTAGGAGGTGAGAAAAAAGTCGAATTCAAAATTCCAAGCTTATAAACGTGAGACAAGTTAAATAAAAATTTATAAACTAATAATTTTTCGGGTGCCACCGATTTTTTATAAAAATTTTCTGTCTAGGAAAAAAAAATCCGACTAAGTCCGTGGAAGTGATTATTTTGAGGATTCGTCCCTGCCTTTGCAATAAAAATAGTACAGCAAAAGTTCTATTCAGTTTCTTCTTTAAAAAGTTGGTTAGGCTGTGTCCTAGACACACCCGCATAATTTGTCTCCGCGGATACGTAAGCAATTATAGATACATTTATCAGTGAGTGCATTCACCAATAAAAAGAAATCCCTAATGCAATCTTTTCTTTCTTACTTACTATATAGGGGATTTTATTAATGTTAATATCTTCTTATGCTGCATCTAGTAAATGGAAAGCGTAGTCCGATTGCACCTTAGATGTAGACTGTATGAGTAATAATGTATTAATTAGTTAAGTTGCCATGTGATTTTCAAAGCAAGGTGGAACATTGATTAGTATTATGGAGAGTCTTTCATACATCATCACTATTATATCAAAATGTCGTATTTCAAATTTGCCAAAACATTATATTGATACAAAACACGTGTATAAGTTGGCTACCATCTGATCTCAAATTTCTGCATGTCGTTACAAAGTGCCATTGTCTATAGTAGTTCCAGCTGTTACATCAAAATTTCACGTGTTTTGCTATGTGTGGTTTTTGACTTGCGACATTTTGATATAAGTGCCAAGATATTTCACTGTATAACAAGATTTAAACAAATATTGATTCCCCGCCTATCCTACTATGGCGGAGAGAGAAGGAATTCAAAGTTAAATTATATTAACGCCCCGTTTTGAAGCAGCAAGGTAGATATTTTGAGTCAGTCAACGTAAATTTCAACCGTCGTCTGTTGACACCTGAGCCGGCAGCCCCATCTCTAAACTTCCGCGCCACACTAGCCATTTGAACTTCGATGGCAGATTTCAAGTGCGCTAGGCTCACAGACACGGCGGTAGACTGGTTTTCGAACCTGGAACTTTTTGGGTCGCGAAATCAAGACCTTGTCACTAGGCCACCGCACGATAACGAAATGTTTAAAGACAAGCTAGCTTGGAGAGATTTACTCATGCTCGTACTTTCTCCAAATTTAGCGTTCTCGCCGCAGATGGGGTTAAAAGAATGTGAATAGCTAAAACTTTGGTAGGGTGTTCATTCACCTTATTCTTCAATGCCCATGCATAAAGAAATTTAAGAAATCGGTATGAATTCGACATGTTGACTACCAAGGCAAATTGTTGGTTTGAAACCAATTGGTTTCGTGTCCCAGAAGCCAATTTGTTTCAATCATATTTTATTCTTAACCTTTAAATATGGTACAGATAAAGTATCATGGCTTGGAAAACGGCTAATAAAGTTTCTTCGCGTTAACTCTTAGTTGGCCATCAACGTGTTAAAATATTTTATTAAAGTTTACCACTAATATTTAACTTTCAACATGTCATTGATTACTATGCCCTCTGATTTTATTGCCCAAGGTAAGCACGTACTTATAATTTCACAAAAGTTTGTCCACGAAAATGGGCAAAATTTTCTTGCTTGCTTACTTATGGAAAACGCGAGCGAAAAACGTTGAAGAAATCCTAAAATAGATTTTACCAGAAAAAAAAAATTAAACGCTTTGTCCGAAGGGGCAATTGCGAAAAAATAAACTGCAATGCATTAAGAGATTGGAAAGAAATTCTGACATCCTTTTGTAGCTTTTTCATAAAAGCATTTACCACTCCTTCGCCTTATCTTTTTTTTCCTCCATGCCTGGGGCTATGCGTTTATTTCTTTACTTTTTCCTCGTTGTGTAGCTAACTGCGTATTTTCTTTTTAAATGTGGGAAATGAAAAGCATCCATTGAATGAATAAACGCGAGATAGATGAAAGAAATTTTTATATTAAACAGTAAGCGAAAGCTTTTTAAAAAAATCGGATTTAAAAATGTGGTAGAATGTGTAAAAATTCAAGACCGGGTGGTAGAATGCTTCCTCTTTTTAATTTCTTAAGACATTTGCAGGTTTGCTACGCCACCTGGAAATCCTTGAAATGTCAGGGAATTCGAAAATCAACCCAAAAAATCAGGGAATTTTATTTTTGACCCAAAAATCTGGAAAAGTCAGGGGAAAATTTTGCGGCGATCGCTAAAAAAGGAATTTTTCTTTAAATTTATGTTAAATATAAATTAAGATTTTAACATTTTAAATTTAATTTATATTTTTATATTTACATTAATAAAGTTTTCATCAGAGAAATCTTTCTTTCTGTATTTTAAGCTAGATTTTTAACTAGCTTTACTCAAGACACTTTGATTTATATTTTTTTGTAGGGGGAGAGGATCCTTCTTCCTTCACTACTTCAACTTCAAATATTTTAGATATTTTGACATAAACTCAGAATCATTTATGAAATTAATATGAGATTTCTTGCATATTCATGTGAGTAAAAGTAAAATTAAGAAAATTTTGTTGTGCAGTTGTTAAAAAAGAAACGTAGCTGACTATACAAAGAATTTATAGTTTTTAATGGTTTTGAAAAAAAAAACTTGATTTGAAATAAGATTTGGGAGGGGAATCAAAAGTGGAATTTTTAGTTACTCTCATCTGTAATTAGATATGTTCAGTGTTTTCAACTGATATATTATTTTATTTTACCTTCACCCCGACCAATACATGTTAACACGCTTGATTGGAATTTTCTTGAAAATAATCCTGGAATAGTCGGGGGGTTTTATACTCAACATTTGTGAGTGCTTTGGAGAATATAAATGAATTTATTTTGCAATGCAAGATTTGCATATTTGGTTGTTTTTTTTTGGGGGGGGGGCGTTACAAAGGCAAACGAAGCTAATAATTCTCTCGTTTTCATCATTATTTTCTAGTATACGAAGTATATAAAGTGAAGGTACTATTGTAATCGTCAGAAAATTCGACCTATAGATTTAGATCTCATCGAGTCTAAAAAACCTATTTTTAGAATTATGTCCATCTGTGAACACATTAACTCAAAAATGCAACAAGCTACATAAATTAAGTTTGGCACGTGGTCTTGAAACCAAAATTCCAAATCTGTATCAAATGTGGATACAATCTTCCGGGTCAGAAGGAAGAGGTTCAAAATAAATATTTGATTTTCTTCGCTATACTACGAAACTGAACACGAAACACTGTAAATATACTAGAGTCGTGGAAGAATGCTAAACGGGTTAATGTGTGTGAAGTTATTTATAAAACCACTGACAAGTTTTTTTAAAAAAATTAGATGCAAGGATTTTAAGATGGGCAGCGGTAGCCCAGTGGTAAGGTCTCGACTTCGGGGCCGGAGGATTCCAGGTTCGAAACCCGATTCCACTAAAGATTCTCCGCGTATGTGGGCATGCTGCATGTTAAATTATAAGTACTGGCCAAACGTCCTCCCATCTGGTGTCGTGCGGAAGTTTGGAGAAGGGTTTGCCAGCTCAGGTGTCGTCCTCGTCATTTGACCGCGGTTCAAAATTATGATGTCCGTCCCAAAATAGCCCTCATGTTGTTTCAAAACGGATTATCAATATAACTAAAATAACCAACCAAGGATTTTAAGTTCTGATTCTTGAGAAAATGCTTATGGTAGCCTTAGCGATATCGTGTAAATGTGAAGTTTTTTCTGAATAAAAACCTATTCACGTTCGCCTTGAACACTTACAAAGGAGTGCGGATGGCGATGTCCCACGTGCAATTGTTGACTGAATGATATAATGCTGGGCATTATGCTTAGATTTTTGGATTAAAAATTTCTCAAATATAATTATAATATCAAAGTTTATTTAAAGTTGGCTGTGTACTAATAGAAACTTGGAAAACTGTCTTCAGGTAAAATTTTGTTCATTCATTTCAACTCATTTTTTTTTTTTTCTGTTTTAATTGAACCACTGCTTCTTAAAAATAATAAGAGGATAAAAAATCGGAAATATTTTTAGTGGGTGGAGAGTATAAATTAAAATTGAAACGTGGAAACTTTTTGTATATGGTAAAAACCCCATGTCCCTATTCGATTATTTGAAATTTTATTTTAAACCAGAGAATTCCCCGACCTTCTTCACTGGTGGCACAATTTTTTTTTAAAGAATTTCCAAGTTGGGATTGAATATCTTTACAATTCCACCTCGCAAGAAGGAAAAAAAATAAGCGTGAGCTTATTCACATAATTACAATGTACTGTAACTTTTTTTTAATTAAAAAAATTTTTTGCCTTTCCCCAAGAACTTAATTCATTTCTAGATATTTAAAATTGAAAGTTTTTTATAAAGTTTCAAAACAGTTCAAAGATTGTAGCTATTTCAGTTTTACATTTGTCAGAGAATTTGTGTTAAGTGGTTGACTGTGAGAAAAAATATGCGTAAACATTGTTTCAGTTTATCATTTATAAACCATTTCTTAAATTATATGTTTTAAATCTTGATGAAATTCGTATATGTGTCAGATTCCTCAGTACTGGTTAGACAAACCAATTCGCGAATTAGGGGTCTTTTATTATTTTGGATCCATTCTTCATCAGCGCCTCATTTGTGTTAATTGCTTCCGTCATCAGCGTCTCATAATCTGTCTCATTTGTGATAATTGCGCAGTAATCTGAATTGAATGCTGGGGTTCGAAAAATTTATCTCGAGTATGAAATTCAAGAATTTCATACTCGAGGTGAGTCGTTAGTGAGGCTGTAGAATTTTTTTGTATGGACAGAGGCACACTAAAAGAATATCCAACTACCACTCCAGTATACTTTTTATCAGCAAGTTGTTTAGAGCGGGTCTTATTCTGAAGAAAATCTGCGTATATTTCATTTTTATGTCTTACAGTCTCACATGTATCTTTTCAATAAAAGCCCTTTTTTTCACAATATATCGGATGTGTAATTATTGTTTTACATTACACCTCGGCATTCTATGGACTGCATAGTCAATGTATCTAAAATATTTAAATAATTCGGATATTTCATACTTTGTCCAGCCATTCTTTTGAATGCCTGGTTGAATATGTCCAGTTTTGTGTTTAATTAATTTGGTAGAATAATGCACTAAAATGCGGCCAGAAATATTGTGTTTGACTGAAAAATTACCTCAACTACAGTTAATTTAATTTTGGAAAACTTCTGCGTCTGAAAAGTTTCGTGTTTTGGATTGGAAGATAAACTTTAAGAATGATCTCTTAAACTAAAACACGTTGTTTTTATAAAATAGTTACAATTCCAATTAAGAAATCGTTTAACCTGCCAAAACATCACCATTCAAATCATAACATTTGCCTTCACGAAACTTGTTCAGGAATACTTTGGAAACAAAACGTCCGTCACTTTAATTGACTAGTTGTTATTGTATTTTTTATACCCAGATAGTTATGGAAGTAAAACCACTTCTAAATTGCTTTTGTCGAAATGTGCGTCTTTATTGTATTGTTCGGAAGAGTTCACCGTCGAAGGTCATTGACTTGTCCTCTGAATCATTTATTATTGTCTTGTTATTTTGCTTTTTAGGAGGTTACGTATGATGTATGTAACTTTAAACTCTTGAAAAGATCGTATTAAAGATGTCTCTAAAACTTTTAAAATTGCTACTTTTACAAATAAAAACAAAACGACAAAACAAATAATGCCTCTCCATACGTAACTTGCATTACCTTAGACAATTTTTTAAAATGTAAATTGGTAATTCGTTCCTTCAAAAGGGGCATGATGAAGAATATATTGTAGTCTATATTTTGCTTTTTGACCAATGGAAATTTATCTTTTTTTCCCCCCTTTAAAATTTGTTTCTTCTATGAAAGTTTATCTTTCTTATCAAAACAATGGAATGCGACTTTAGACTGAATTTTTAAATATTAACATTTTAACTTCAAATTTTCTTCTTTATATATTGATAATAAATGTGGTCTTTTGTGATATAACTACATTCGTTTTAAAACCGAGTCTCTAAAAAGAAATCAGCTCTAACTATTCAGAAGGGGGGGGGGGGGAGTCTCGGAATTTGATTGAAAAACTATCTAATTTTTTGTGTTCCTATGTATGCAAGAACCGTCTAAAATCAGGTATCAGAGTTTCAGCTTCGGGATTGAAGAATTGCAGGCTTGAAATCCATTTCTACCGAAGTTTTTAGTGTATGTGGACCTAGTGCAAGTTAAATCTGTCATTATCGATCAAATGTCTTTGTGTTAGCGTTGAAATCTTGTAGTAAAGGGTGTCGATTGTCCTCTCTATATGATGAGCCGCTGTGACCTAGTGGTAAGGTCTCAGACTCGGGGCGGAAGGTTCCAGGTTCGAAACCCGATTCCACTGAAGATCTGCCTGTATGTGGGACAGTTGCACGTTAAATCATACGTAGGAGACCAAACGTCCTCCTGCTGGTGTGGTTAAGAAGTTTAGAGAGGGTGAGGTACCAATTCATGTGTCGTCCTTGTCATCTTACCGCTGTTCAAAATCACGAGAGCTGTTCCAAAATTGTCCTCGTATTGCTTCGAAACGGGACGTTAAAATAACTAAACTTCGTTTAGAGACGACATTTGAAAATTAGGAGATCCGTCCAAAACAATCCTCGTAGCTTTTAAATATAACCTTAATCAAAAACACGAGATTAATCAAAATATACTCGTATTTTGAGAATTTTTCTGTTGCCACAAACACCAAGAAAAAGTAAATTTATTTAAAGTTCTTTCATTTGCGATAACTTTCTAACATTTGAAATAAACTACGGTCCTATAAGTGGGATGCAAGAAAAAGTAGCTGGGAAGAAAGGAGGTTAGTGGTCCTAAAATCAATTTTAGGGTTCTGACGGTTTTTATATTTCCAAAACCTGTTTCACACGGACACAGTGCTTAGTTTTGAAACAATTTTAATAGATTAGAAAGTAGATGTTCGTTTGTGAAAAACAGAAAAAAGACAAAAAATAAATTAGTGATCCAATAATATTGATTTGAGAATTTAGATGGTGTTTATACTTTGAAAAACTGCTTTTTTACGCGGAATTGGCAAAATTGGCATGAAATTGAAAAAAAATTTACCCGCTAATCCCCTTTCTTCCCAGCTTGTCACATATACATTTAACTCATTAATGACCCAAGTCTCCTTTTTCAATAATATTTTCTATATTAATATTACATGTCGTGAAATCATCTGGAAATTTACTTAAAAAATGCTACCTGGAAAATTTGTTTTAGTGCCTTCTTAAGACTAGCGTCTCAATTTAGGCAAAGTCCTATTACTGCAAAAAAAATCTATCAAAATCTAAAATACTGTAAAATTCCAAAGATAAACATATTGTTACGAACAGGAAATGTCACTTTCCAGCAATGTTAGTCTTATGGTTGAGAAGAGAGTTCTACAGGGCTATGTGTGGGAATTCTGGGAGAATAGATCCATCGACCCCGGACCTTGGCGATCATTTTGGCGACGAAATGTGGGATCTCAAAAATGCTGGAATTTTCTTTATATCTCTATTAGGGGGCGAGATCTGGATTTATCCAGATGATTCCGTGTGACGTCACGGCCTGTCGGGGAGACTATATATCGACCGTGCTCGGATCACAGTGTAGTGTATTGATCGACTGGGATCGCCTTTGAAGTGCGAACGTCTTTGGAATCTCTCTTTGGAGTTTTATCCGCTGTGCGAGGCTAGTAATCTGTTGGACGCCGAGCGGTATTGAAATTGCTGGGTTTTTTTTAGTGAATTGCTGTCTGTCTGTGTTGCTAATCTGTGCAAGTGCTGTTTTTCCTGTTGCCTGCGTTTCGTGTTTTCCAGGATATACGAGAATAAAGCGTCGTTCGCCGTTAATCTGCGTATTGAACTGTTTTCACCACACACAGGACGATTTTCGTAACAATATGCTTACAGTTGTATTTACTGATGTATTTGTTAAATGCAAATAAATTAATTGATCAAACTTATTCTTCTCTTCTTCACATCGAAAAAAACTGCTTTCGAACCCATCTTGAAAATAAAAAAGGCTACATTATGAACCAAACGCTTGATATACGCTACCATCGATTGAATATAAAAGAAACAAATACTTAAAAATTAATTTTTGTTCAAAAAATAATTTCTGTCAGTTTATGTTGCATTTTTAAAAGCGTCCGTAAAAAGGGACGCTAGGCATTAATGGGTTAAAAAAAGGCGAATCGAACATTTGAGGGATTTTCAGGTTTTGTCTGGAGTCAGTGGCGAATCCAGAATTCGGGTCGGGGGGGGGGGGTTAGTTCATAAAGAATTTTGTATCGTCGTGTCGAATGTCAAACCTCATGGCTTATGTAAACCAAAACACTTTAGACTTTCCTCACCTGACAATAAGAATCATAAAGAATATTACAGTACTTTCGATAATTTATTAAAAATACAAAGAAATAACTAGCCAAAAAATTATTTCGACCGCGTTAACGCTACAAGTGGAATGATTAGAAAAGTAGGAAAATTTTCGAGCCTTTCCAAGCCAGAAAGCAATGTTGTCACGTTTTTATTATTTTTTTAAAAAAGGTAAATTAAGAACAAACAGTTGTAGTAATTTTAAATAAAATCAAGAATTCTGGTTTAGCTCTGGGGGCCTGCAGCCCCCTGACCCCCCCCCCCCAGTATTCGCCACTATCTGGAGTTATTTGGTTGTTAAGAATTCAGAGTATATTTCGAGGAGCAATGTTTAATCATTACGGCAGATTATAGATTAATGTTCAATCAAGCCGTCATGCCTGAGATTAAAGTCTTAAATTCATTGGAAGTTGCAGCGCCTCGATCAATTACGCTTTAATTCACCATGTACCCGAGACATTTTAAAAGCATTTGATTGTCTTTCGATAAATCGTGCCGTGTCAATGATGAGAAATACAAATGCGGAAATGTTCGGCGTTTGGGTTTTGTCTAAGTTTGCTCAATATTAAAAAAACAAAATTTAATTTGAAAAACAGTTTCGCAGAAATTTGTTAGGTACCTATGTTAATTTTATTTATCTAACTAATACTTAGTTTGTTTTATTTTCTTGCCTTTTTTGCATCTAATAGATTATTTTCTGAGAGCAATAATTCAATTGTTCGTCTCGTTTCAGTTCGATTCCCGTCGTTCTCTTCGATTTTGTTTAAACTAAAACTGGCGTACAGTCATGAAAAAACTGTTCTAAGTCATAATTCGGTGTATGGGGCTTGTGAATACATGGTTGGCTTCTAAATAGGAAGACCGAGGGTTTGATACCCGGTTCCACAGATCCGCCATATATGTTTGGTCCTAATGTTCTCGGATGTCAAATGCCTTCACGTTGATGTGGCGTTGAAGTTTGGAGAGTGGAGAACGGTGTTCCGACTCAAATGTCACTTTCGCCATCTGGATCCAATTCATAATTACAAGTTCCATCCTCAGAAGCCCTTGTATAGCCTCAAAACGAGACGTTTGTACAACAAATAAAGCCAGTCATTTGAAAGAGAAAGAAAAACTTTAATTTAACTTGATATCACTCTCCCCCTTGTTAAATATGTGGAAATGTGTCGTGCGCCCCTTTGACTCGGTGAACACCCCCCCCCCCCCAACATTAGGGTCGCGGTGGCTTAGTGGTAAGGTCTCGACTTCGGGGGCCGGAGGGTTGAAGGTTCAAAACCCGATTCCATTGAAGATCAGGCGTGTATGGGTCCTGTTGCACGCTAAATCATACGCAGTGGCCAAAGGTCCTCCCGTTGGTGTGGTGCGGAAGTTTGGAGAGGGAGTGCCAGCTCGGGTGTCGTCCTCGTCATCTGACCGCTTTTCAAAATTACAAGACCCGTCACAAAATAGGCTTCGTATTGCTTCAAAACGGAACGTTAATATAGCTAAACAAAGCTTTACAAATGTTTCGAGAATTAGGAGAGGTGAAAGCCCCGATAATTAAAATTATTAAATGCTTCTCTTATCTCTAATATAAAAATAAAAAATGCATGTCTATCCGTCACTTAAATTAATTTAAAACGTTGAACAGCGTCGACACGAAATCCATTTGCAGTGGCATTCTGGAGTTCATTTCCAAATCAACTGCGCTATTTTCAACTTTTCAAAGTAATTATTTCTAAGGATATATAATTAAGTAAGGGAAAGGATTATGTCAAATTCTTAAATAAAAATCATTATTTAACACGTTGGTTACCATAGGACTCACCAGTGAGTCCCATGCCCCCTATTCAAATCTATTCCGTAGGACGCAGGTGAGTCCCGGCATTAGTGTTTTTGACGAAGCCTTAGACATGTTTGCTATCAAATATTTTGATATAACTTTGGGAAATGGTTCAGAAGAGATATATATTTTGTTCACAGTATAGTTGATATTGCAGGCCAAAGTGTTAAGTAAACTTAAAATATTGATGCAAATATTTGTATCTCTGTTCAGGCATTTCAAGCTGTAACGGAGCAGAGCAAAAGCAAATATTTGCATAAAGAATGAGTTTGAATCGCTCCTGGACGAAGTCGGGTAATAAAGATAGTAGTTAATGAATGGGGGAAAATGAGTTAAAGAATTTAATTCTTTCTTTGAAAAAGCACCTTTATTGATTCATTATAGTGTGTTAAAATCTTATCATGAAGTTTAAAATAAATTGTAATTGGTTATATGCGTTTATATTGTGCATTTTAATAGGAATATATGGAAACGGTAGAAACTCCTGTTTGTTTGCAATCTTTACTTGACCTTAACTTGCTTAAAAAGTTACAAGTTCCTGCTTTGCATAAAATCTGAGTTTCTATACTTGTCCCATTTCACTTTACTCGTTTTACTTTCCCGTTATTTGAAAACAACTTGTGTGTGTGTGTGCCCTTACGAAATCCTCCTTAGCAATTCATACCTTCCTTGAGTCTTATTGCCCAATTTCGTTGTTTAACGAGTTTCGAATGCTGAAACAATTTTCTAACCCTTAAAATACATAACGTTGTCATTTGGTTACAATTTCGTATACTTTTCTATTTTTAAACATTCAATGTAATGATTGGATTGAAAGCTTCGACAAGCAGTATGTATATTTTTTCGTTAAGATATGTATCGTCACTGCCATCCGTCAAATTTGCCAAAACACATAATTGATGCAAAACACTTGTATACGTTAGCTATGTGGTATATCGTCGCTTAACAAGCAACACCACTTGTCTCAATTTTTTTAAATTTCTGTTTTTCAATATCTGATATGAACATGAGACCGCATCTTAAAAAAAAACAAATATTCGTTATTGGTTGCGAAAAGTTCAGTTTTTTCTTCGTCTGTGAAATTTCGAAAAATTCAGATAGATGGAATTGCTTGTTAAACGACGATGTGATTTTTTTCTGTTTTCACAAAAGGCCATATGTCGCTAGTGGTTCCAGCTGTTACATCAACATTTCGTCCGTTTTACTGCACTTGCAACATTTAGATGTAACAGCGACGATTTGGAGGGTTTGTAACATCGATTTAGTTTTTCGTAAGTAAGAGGTATATGAATGAAAGACGAAAGGATGAATGAGTGAGATTTTTCATGTGACACACAACATTCCCTTACAGATTCAAATCCCCTTTAAGTAAAGCTGACATCTAGGTTCAAATCAAATTTTAATTAGGCCAAAAGGTAAATAACCGAACGTATCGGAGATGGAGGCCTCCAGAATCCATGCGCTCCGAGTAAAACATTCATCACTGGTGCGTCGATTTGGTTTTAAACTGCAGATGTTTAATGAATTCATTAATCACTATTGAAGACACAACTAGGGAAGGAGCATCAATAAATTCCAAAAATTATTGTGTATATAATTTACTTTTCCTTTATTACAGCAATCTCGAAATAGATTGTCGTGATTGTTGATGTATTTCGAGAGGTGACTCCCAGTCACCATTCTAGACGGTGCATCATTTTAACGTTTCTTGATTTCGATGGTTAAAAAACTACCTACAAAGCTGTAGAATAATTTTTCAGGAAAAATGAACTTACACAAACATATTTTTTGCGTTCCAAAGCAATAATATGAGCTCTTGTAAATCAGTGAATAATTATGCATCTAATGACTTTTCCGAGTGCAAAGGGCTAAGTGGCAAGATATGATTTTCTTTTATTTAAAATGGATAAAATTCGTTTAAATATCGATGTTTCATTCTTTTTTTAGTTTGTCTCATTCTTAGTTGCGTTATTCGCTGATATCAGCGAATATTCCTTATAGTTTTAGAAGACCAACGCATTCAGGTCTCAAATGCTTTACAGATTTATAGAAATAATAATTTTTAGTATATTATAGTTTGTCAGTTTAGATTAACCTTTTGAATTTTTTTTTAAAAGGGTTGCATATATTAAAATATAACTCCGTAATTTCATCCATTTATATTTTAATTATTTTTAACTATTTTTTTTCTCAAACACGCTTCCAGGTAGCGCCAATTTTACTGAATTTAATTATACAAATGATTAACATATAATTAAGTTCTAAAAATATTAAAATGTATCGTCATCGAGAATATGCAAGTGTACAAAATTTCTAACCTCTAGCACATCAGGAAATGAAAAATCGATTATTCAATATATTCCATCTTTACGAACATGAAACAACTAAGTTAAATAAAAGTGTTTAGTAAGTTTTTTTGTGAAATAATGCATTTCATTTTAAAATATTTCCGACTCCGAAATTTTTATTTTCATACTTTTAACCAATTCTTGCTAGTAATATTGAAAATTTTCCGTTCAAGAATTTGTTTCTCTATTCCATTGAGGGAGGTGAAATAAATTGTGCGTCAAGCCGACATGAAATCTATTTACTTTTTAATAACATCCATGCGAAGCGAACTTGAAGATTTTTCAATTTTGAATCTGTTTTATTTTACACGTTAGCTTTCTTTCCCCATCACAAAAGTTAATTTTCTCGCTTCTGCTGACTAACAAAAAGTAATGGATTTTAATGGAAAAACTGTTTTTTGTCTTTTATTAATCTTTTTGAAGTTGAAGAGGTTATGGGAACTTTTGAATAAATTTCCGATTAATTCATGTGTATTCTAGAAATAAATTGAACTCTTCTGATTGTTTCGACGTAAGAAAATGTTTGAGCTTTTGTTATACTTGTTTTATTACTTTATTTATTCTATTGATCTTGGGTAAAAAGTTAAAACCACTCTTTTTATTAAGATATTAACTTTATTCGTGAGAAAAATGAAATTAACTCCGAATTAAATTAAACAATTTATCTTTTTCATATTGTGGAAAATTACACGACGCGGCATGAAATTAGAAAAAAAACTTTATTTGTTGTAAAATTTAATTGCTCTTGGAAGCTTTTATATTGTTTAGAATCTATTTTAATCAAAATTTTCTTAAACTTTTTTCTCATAGGAAAAACTCCCGCAGTCGAAATTCAATATTTTACATGGCTAAATTATAGAACATTGAACTTTGGTTGCGAAAATAATTCTTAGTTTATTTAGTGGGTGAATTTTAAATGTTGACGTGTTAGGGAAGCCTTTGCTATAGAATGAAATCGGTTCACATGACGTCACAGTCACTTGACACACGTAAATGTCCTTGTCATCTAGCATCTAATGGCACGTTGTCTTACGCTGTGTTGTGACGTCACCTTCTTTTCTTTCTTGCAAGATGTTTCGTCCTCGTCATCTGACCGCGATTCAAATTACGAGGTCTGTCCCAAAATAGCCCTCGTGTTGCTTCAAAACGGGACGTTAATATAACTAAACCTGCAAGATGTGCAGTGGGTTCCAAAATTAAATTGATACGGCATATTTGACGCGTTACCTAAGCATAAATTAACTGTACTGCAGCTTTGCATTGTTAATTGAGTTTACTTTCGTTAAATTGCTTTTTCGGTGCTTCGTGAAAATGTTTTAATCGTTCCGAAAGTCCTGGCCGGTTTAATGTTTTATCCCGGTTCATCTTGTGAGCATGCATCGTTTCAAAAGAAATAATGAGAGATAAAAAAGTTGAATAATATTGATAAAATGAGTTATTATTTTTTATAAAACAAATAATAAAATAAAATATGATCAAAAAAACTTGTTAAGAATTAAAGATGGCAAGTAATTTAAATCTACTAACATTTTGGTATGAATTGAAGCAGATATTTACGAACTGCTACAAAATTTAGTAACCGTGCGCATAAATAGTATCTTTTTTTTGTAATAAGATTGAATCATTGTTACTTGAAACATATGTCTTGGGTATTAACTAGCTGTAATATAAGGAGATACAACATGTTTTATAGAGTAGGATGTAGGAAAACACTATATAGCTTTTAAATCGTTATATTTCAGTATTAAAAAAAGCAACGTACTGTACTTCAAGGCTCAAAATTCTAATCTTACTTGGTTTTCGTCTGTAAATCTTCCGAGAATATACTAGTGTAACTCTCACAGTATTTCTAAAGTGCACTTCTCAGCATTTAACAAGCAATTATTTATCTTCGAAAGTCCCATGAACTTGGAATCGGAATTTCTAATTCAAGATTTCCCTTAATTGGAAGCGTTTCAATGAAATCAGCATAATGGAAGACGGGAAGTGGGGGAATGGATTTTAACCGGCCCGTCCTGTAACTTGATCCCGACTTGCACTGATTTGTTGCTCTTAATTATCATTTGATTTTTAACTCTTTCGATTCTGATAGTTAATTTTTTGTACCGCCCGTACTATAGACGTTCATAGTGCTTCTAAGGTTTATTTTTAGTCAAATGTCCCGTTCTCGAACTTGATTTCTGATTTGATACTTCTCTTGTTTCTCTTTTGGTTTTTTAACTCTTTTAGTTCTGGTGGTTTTTCTTTTTTGTGCCACCTTCACTATAGAAGTGCATAATACCTTGTGCTTCTAAGGTTTGTTTTTAGTCAAAACACACTGCACTTGAAAAACTAACGAATTCGCGAACTGTTTCCATAACTTTGTTTAAAATGATGCTGTATCCGTAAGATTGCTTGCTTATTCTGGTAGATTTCATTTTTATATATCAGATGCTTTATATTAATTATCATATATTCATACAAAGTCCGAAACCTACGCTTTGTAAATAACATAATGCTACTTCCAAGCTCATGCATTACCTACCTCGTTAATATTCCTGCTAACTATATTCGGTTAATATTTAAGTCTGAATCACGCTTTCGAACCAACTTCAGTTCTGCTAGTAGTAAATTTAACTTCAGATTTCTTAAGTTTCCGATTTTGAAGTCTTATTTCAGTGTGCCAGTGGAGGATCATTTATGTTTGGCCCTCGGTTTGTTTCATATTTTTAACTGTTGGTTAAAAAGCGAAATGTTGACCATTTCAGTAGCTTTAAAGATATAAGCATTGTAATAATAAGTACTTTAATGTTTACAGCAATGGTCTAAAATTAACTGACAGCGCAGTGAAAAATTAGTTTGTTAGAAATGAGTGTAAACCCAATACATATTTGTGGGACTAATTCCGATTTTCAAACAAACTGGCAATAAGCAATGAACGCTATCCTGTATTATGTCACGTTAGTTCTAACTGAAATCAGCAACGGCGCACCTAAGGAAGGGCAGGTAGTGATTCCCAACCTGTGGTACGCGAAATAAAAGTTGGTAAGAAACAAGAAAATATGAGGAATTTGAAAATGTTACAGAATTATAAGTTATTGCGATATTATTATAATACTGTTTTCATTTTTTGGCGTTGAATTAATACTATTGTAAAAATACGATAAAATGTAAAATCAAAAATAAGTCCAATTGTTATTAATTCGAGTCATTCTACTTTTAAGCTAACCTAAGCCCTTATCATCATTGATAAAAGCTTTTTTTGAATAGGCGGATGGTTGGTAGTGATGGGGGAGGATATGTCAGAAGATTAATCAAGGGGTACGCGAGGAAATAACGGTTGAGAAACCCTGCTCTAGGGACGCAAAGCCAAAGTTTGTTAAAAATTTGTATAAACTTGATATATATTTGTACGTCTAAATCCGCTCTTGAAATAAACTGATGATAAACAATAAACACTGTCCTGTATTATGACTAGTTTGTGAGTTCTAACCGAAATCATCAACGGCACACCTATGGAAGGGCAGGCAGGATACGTGCTTCTAAGGACGCAAATCCAAGGTTAAGTTTGAAATCATTTCATTTAATTACGCAGTAAGATGGAAAGTATATAATTCTACAATAACCCTTCGGCGATGGTTCATAATACGTGTTGTATTTGTTGCCCTTTTTGATCTCTTCATTTTTTTTTCCTCCCTCCCTCCGCTCTTCTAGTTGTATTGCTCTCATCTTCGGAAGTACTGCTTTTGCTCCTCATAGTAAAATGAAACTGGATTTCCCATGATTCCTTCTACAGGAAATTCGGTTATGAAAGTTGATCAAAACAGTTGCAACGATGTTCGCTGTCATACCTTTTTACAGAATAAGTTTTAAACGTATTTGTATTATGGTTTCGTGAGGAACTGCTCTAACAAAAATGCCGACTATAATCAAACCGTTTTTGGTTTTGAGAAATAAGAAAAGAGGGTAGGTAAGCGAGACCATTTTTTTAATCACTATAATGGTAAAAAAATATTGTCTTGAAATATTGAGACAATATTTTCTGTATATTGCAGATATTATCGTTTACATTTGCTTTAATTTGTTTTTGCAGGTTTAGTAATTTATATATATTTTATCTTAAGTATGTAAAGCTTTTCTTTCCTTTTAAAGTTTATCTTCATTTTTGTAAGAGATAAATGAAAGGCTTTTATATGTATATACATTTTTCAGTAAATTCAAAATCATTCAGAATCAGCCGTTTCAATCTCTTATTTCATCTTTTTTCTTATGTGTTCATATTGTATTATGTATCCAGTAAAAATTGAAATTTTCTGAGTGTTTTTATCGCGTTTTTCTTAAACGGTTTTGTTAAATGTTATTTCAGTTTATTTAATCTTTGAAGTTTGACGACAGTGTTATTTCAACTGCTTCGCATTCGAAAATAGGCTGGAAAGGAGGGCGCAGTTCTCCTATAGATTTGTCTCTGAAAGTCAGTGTTATCTTAATTTTTTTAATCATATCGTGCATCTCTAATAATAAAAGTGAATACGTGTCTGTTAGCGCTCTACACAGAAGGTCGTACGACCTAAACTACCTAATTTAACATAGATATACTTTGGAGAATGGTAATGTGCACTTCAGAGCTATTTTTAAATTTTAATTAATTGGAAACTAACTGAAATTCTGAATTTTTTTTCGTGATACAGGGTGGCGATATAACCGGGATATCAGGGAAATTCGTAAAAATATCAAAAAATCGGGGAAAATTAATAGTTATTTGTTACTTGATTTATTATCTATAAATTAGTATCTTATGTCTAGCGTTATTTGTAATAATAAATGGAATTTAAAAAAAAAACTTATATTCATTTATAAAAGCATAAGTTTTTGAATAGAGAAATTTATTTCTTATGATTTGTTAAAGAATAAAGATTTGAAGTAATATTTTGGTAGTTTCTCTTGTTTAAATCTTTGCTAAAATATATATTATTAGGTACGTATAGTTATAACATGTTTATATTTATGCTACAATACGTTATTCTGGTACCAATGCAAAGAGCACTAATTAGTTATAAAGTTTTAAAGTTTTGAGCAAAGATCATAATAACCTTTATTGTTAACATAATTTAACTTGTGTTGCAGAGAGTAGTTTTAATGTTTCTTAGAATTCTTATGTAATTTTAGAAGCAAAGTATTTTGTTAATATTTCCAGTATTTTTTACATATAAGAAATGTAACATACCGTTTTAATATATTTTTTAGGATGTTCATTTCATTTTTTTAAATTAAATTTCATAAAAAAATGAGTTTTTTTTATATTAAATAACTGGTAAAAGTGTTTTTAATAATATAATTAGTAGCCGTAAATCAGGGAAATGTTATAAGTTTAGCGAGGGAAATTTTTTTCACAGTTTCTGTAGCCACCCTGTGATAGCTTCGGAACTTGTTACTGCACAAAAACGAGTTTTACGCCTTCTTAAGTTTCAAAACATTATCATTCCAATGATATAGGTTTGGTTTACTTGTGATTTTCTGTGATTTAAAAAAAATTATGTTAAGTATCATTTATAACAATGCTTTGCTTTGTTATAATGAATTTCAAACCAGTGTTGTTGTTTAATCTAATCGTTCTATCAAATCTGCTTCCATTGTTAAAGTTATGATAAAAAGTTGCTTTCTTTGGATTTAACTTCAAAATTTCACTTTCATTTCGTAGTGCACACGTGTAGCAATATACCTTTTAATGTACACTTGCAGTAATATAACTTTGTATACCCCTTTGGATTTGTTTTGTTGTTTGTCTGAAGTGTTTGTGTTTCTAATTTTCCACAGCTTCCAATTAATAGGACCATAATCTTTTAAAGATCTTTCAGCTCTAATTTATTATATTTTTAGATTATTTCTATTAGTGTGCATTGTAATGTTGTGAGGCAGGTGAAAATGGATTTTATCCTGTACTTTACTTAATGTTTTATCATATATGAGAGCTGATTTAACACTTTAGTTTTATAAGTGTTCAAATCAGTAAAATTGAATTACATGTAAACGTCATATTTATGTGTCATTTCTCTATAAAATGTAGGATTTTTAATGAAGGTTTATTCAACGGTTATTTCAAAATTTTCACCTACTGCTGCGGAATGAGCTTAGACGCTCAAAATATTCGAAGAAATAAATTTTTGAGATCACGAGTTTTTCATGAAACTTGGTAGATATCCCGTTTAATCATTGGTTATATAAAAAACGATGGCTTAATATCTGAAAATAGTTGGTCTTGTGAATACCATTATCTCAGGCATTGCTAACTATAAATGAGTTTATGCTGGTAGTTATTTTTTATTTATTTATTTTCATTCATTGCCCTCCCTTCTTTCCTGATTTAAAGCATGTGACACCCTAACTGACTGCTAGATCTCCTTTTAAAGAACCTAAAATTAAAAAGATCGATTCTGGTTGCCATGGCAACGCGGTGCCCCGCCTTTCTCTGGAAACGCCCGTCATTTAAAAATCGATGTCTCCATGCGATTCCTCCTTTGTCCCACCCTCATACATTCATTCACTTCGAATAGACCCCCACCCCCCTCTGTTTGTTTTGAATGGTTTTTCAGATTCTCCTCAAGCTCTGGCACGCAAAGCTATGTAAGATTAAGTGAAAGTTATTGCATTCTGTTGATTTAATTTTGTTAAATGATAAACAAACAGACGTTAAAAAACCTGAATAAATTCGAAGTTTTTTAGATTAGTTTTGTATTAAAATCTTCCCTTATCTTCCGAAATTTGTGTTTTCCTTTAAGCCTCTCCCTGTGAGGGGTGGTGGGATAACTGAAATTTAGAAAAAAAAAGAAAAAGATGATTATTGAAACCAAAATAAGAAATAAGTAAAGAAGAAGCAGAAATTAAATTCCACTATTAAAATTACATATAAAGTAACAGGAAATAAATTTTGATGCTAATTATTTAAAATAGCATTCACTGGGCTTCCTCTGTCCAATGATTTTACAAAAATCGTATGAAAAAGAGTGACTAAAATTTAAGTGAATAGTTGCATCCCAAGTATATAAAGGTTGAGTGAATGAGTACTAAAGATTTATGGCGCCAGTTATGGCTTATCTGCACCAAGTAAATGGCTGTTATAAAAGACTGAGAATCACTTCTTTAACACTAGGTTCACCGACACTTCTTTTCTTCGAAATGGGTCAAAATGACCTGCGCGGTAAACCTAGTGTTAAGCATTCATCAAGTGTCACTTTTTGTCGTAATTAGTCCTTTTAATGAAAATTTCAGTTTATAATTAAATGCAAATATACGTAAGACAATAATACTTATTGATAAATAAATATTTTTTTCTTGTCTGCTTACTACTGAACATTTGAAGCCTCATGTTAAGGCATGTTGCATGGTCATATGTGGTCAGTTAGTGTCGTTTCTCGCGAATGCATGTGATAAATTATTTCTAACCTAAACACGGTAATTCAATCCTTTATTTCGGATCCATTCATACCTGATATTTTGATTTCTTTCCGTTGAAAGATGAATTTACCGTTTTATTCGAATTGGAGTTTTGAATCAAATCTCTTCTCATTTTGAAACTCTTTAAGTCAGGTCGAAGACACTATTTAGGTATATTCTCGCACGTGACATTGGTTCTTTCTCTCTCGCTTCTGACTTCTAAACATAACATGAGTTCATAATCATTAGGTATGTCTGTGTGCGTTCGTATTTAAAAATGGGTTATATATTCAATTATGAAGTTGTTTTAAATATCACTAAATGAAAGAATTGCATAAAACAGTATTTCTGGTTGTACTTTTCCACCATTTTTTAACCCCTATCTATATATTATCACTGTTACACAAAAAAGGCGTATATCAAATTTGCTAAAATATTTTATCGAGGCAAAATACTTATATCGGTTAGCTACATCTGCTCTCAAATTGTTTTATGTGATACGTTTCTATCTTTAACATTTACTCATCGTTTCTGGCACTTTTTGTAGGTCCTCTCAAATTTCCAGAGAATTATTACCTATGTAAATGGTTTTCCAAGCGTTACACTTTCCCCCCGATTGACACCACTTTTCCTCTGGTCCCTTGAAAAGTGTAGAAGAGGGGGAATACTGCATGTGATAGGATTTTCAAACAAATATTCCTTTTTAAAAGGCTTGGAAATTTGTGTGCTGTGACAGGGTTCGTACGCGTCCTTACAAGTACTTAAAAGTCCTTACTTTTACATTTAGTCCTTAAAAGTCCTTACAAATCCTTATTTTTAAGCCCCATTTTTAAAAAGTCCTTGAAAGTCCTTACTTTATTTTGCCATTATTAAAAAATTTAAAATTTCACCGATTATCGTTTTTCTAATTCCTCCTTCTCGGCGGCTCTAATCTCGGTCGACGTGGCTCTCGCAGAATGGGGTAGGGGGATGACACGGCTCGCGTTCTACGAATCCATATCCATTGTATATACTTTGGGAAATAAGGGAGGAGTTACAGATGGCCTTTATTGGTCCATGGTTCCATAGGAATGATTGTCAAAAGTGCTGTTACCATTTTTAGAACAGTATCAAAGTGATAAGCCTTTACTTCCATTTGTTGCCAGTGATATATTAAAACTTGTTAATGATTGCATTCAACATTTCAAAATTTTGGAACCAGAGAATGAAAGAATTGAGACCTGAGACTTTATGCAAATTCAACTTCAGTTACCCAAATTTGTATAATGATAAAAGTTAAGTGTATTTAGGATTTGCTTCAGAGCAACTAATAAAAGAAAAGATAAAAAAATAAGGAATTAGCAGACAGGATAGTTGGAAAAACATCATAACAATGATAAAACATTTCATGCAGAAATGTCCTGTGAATTACGCACTAGTAAGACCTGCGATTTGCATTGATCCACGAATATTGGCTGGATATCCCAAAAAAGCACAGGAAAAAATGAAAAAGGTATTGATTGTATTGTTGCAAAATAAACGTATTTCGGGAAAAGATTGCGACGAAATTTTGTTACTCTATGCAGATTTTCTGTTAAATATTGTAAAGCCAAATTCATTTGAATTTACTTCTTTCAATCCAAAGAGTGATTCCCTTGACAATTTTTTGCAAACTTATTTTAGCAATAATCATTATGAAAAAGTTTGGAAGATTATTAAAATGGTATTAATACTGTCACATGGACAATGAAGTTTTTCGGTGAACAAGGCCCTGGAAATAGAAAATTTAAATGATGCTTCATATATTTTCCAGCTTGTAAATCATGAATTTATTAAGCTGTCTGGGGCTATTTATGACTTAAAAATTACTAAAGAAATGAGGACGGCTGCCACCTCAGCTAGAGCAAAATACATGCAGTATTTAGAAAGTGAAAGATCCAAAGAAAAGACTGAAACAAAGCAACTGAAACGAAAAGCTGTAGAGAAGGAAATAGATTTTTTAAAACTAAAGAAAATGTTTCTCCAAACGAACATGCACCAAACAAATGATTTAGCTAATGAGGCTGAAAAGTCAAAGGACATAAATTTATTTATTCAATCGCATGAACTAAGAAAAACAATTTCTGAAAAAGAAATTAAAATAAATACCTTGGATATAAAATTGAATGAAAAAGTTTGGAATTAAAAGATATTTAATTTGATTACCAGTTTCATGGGGTTTTCTTTCATCTATTTATTAACTCATATTTTTAGGAGTTTTGTTGTGTTAAATATCTTCTATATTTTATATTATAATTTATCATCTAATAGGTTGAATTTGCAAAAATGAGACATTTTATTTAAAAATGCGTGCGACAATTCGTTAAGTTTATTCAATTTAGAGGTCCTTATTTTTTGGTTTTTTTAGTCCTTGATAGTCCTTGATTTTCTTTTAAGGAAATGTGTACGAACCCTGTGTTTGCAGTCAGTTATATCCCGCTTTCAACTTGTTTAACTTGAAAATTTCAGACTATGCTATTTTAAATAAGTAAATAATGGCGGGGTTACACTACACTGAGTCGTGCGATCAGTTGTAGGAGCTGACTTTTCAGTACAATCATCCAGAAATTTAATTTTTCAAAAAATTCTGCTATTATATTGCTTGTTCTTTGAAGTTCAGAACTTTTATCAATATATCTTTTAAAATGCATCGTTTGATAATTACGCAGTGTTTCTGATTTTTAAAAGTTAAGCCTGTATCTATAACAATTCAGTATAAATATGTAATATATATGAAGGGAAGCTTTTCTGTTAATAAAACACTTTTCCCTTCAATAAAATGTGTAATAACAAAAATAATTTTAAAAAACTTAAACTTTAAGAAGAAAAATTAAGCATTTTACGTTTTATAAAACTGAAGTAGGTAGAACAGGCGAAATAGATGTTGGGACATTTTTTTATTATTGTTATTATTTTGGTGTTGTGGGTATTTTGTTCTTTGAATTTATTTATTTTTTAATGATATCAGAATTATCTTTTAAATACCTGTAATTTAGACTGGAATAGTGTGAAAAGTGGTGTTTTTTGTCTTAAATAATTCATTGTTTATTTCTTAATTTTATTAAAAGTTATTGATCCTTTTAAGGGTTTTTTTTTTCCCCTTAATATGGTGAAAAGTTCAAAAGTAGTATTTAAGCAGCGCCTTTGCGTTTAAATTGTTCTGTTAACATTACATTTAATTTAGCCGCTGATAAGCTAAAAATTTGCTCGATGTTTGGTGCTTGATTTTGGTTTTATATTTTATGAATTGCATTTTCTTCATTGTTTATTTTGGAAATAAGTGTATTCAATATTCTGTATTGAAGTAACTTGTTGTATTTGAAATTCTTTTAAAATTTACTTCGTTGTTTTAGATTTTATACTAGGTATATAACAGTCATTGATTTCTGTTTTCAATTTTATCCTTTGTATAAACAGTTAATAAATAGCGGGATTTTTTGGTTCAGTAATTTTCATCTAAAATTAATTTATTTTTAGTATTAATTTGAAATAAATGATATTTTAATTTTATGCTATTCTTTTCTTATATATATTCATAGATTTTTTTTTTTCAAAGTATAGAGTAGAATAAAATAAAAGATATTTTGAGCTTTTATAGTAGATTAAAGACATTTTTAACACATTTTTTCAATCTTTTACAGATGGTATTTTGGAAAGATAAAAAGGATAGAAGCAGAAAAGAAGCTTTTGCTTGCAGAAAATGACCATGGGGCGTTTCTTATTAGAGATAGTGAAAGTCGGCGGAACGACTTCTCTCTTTCAGGTACTTAATTTTATCAAGTCTTATTGTGTATTCTTTCCTTACTAAATATAATGTGTTATTATGTGTGGAAAAAACAACTTACTGATAGAACAGATACTGAAATGTATTTATATGCTTCAAAGAATAATTTTTAGAAAAGAAGAATCTTTTATTACAAATATACAAAAAAAAAATTATATAAAATTTGTAAAATATTGGGCAACACTAGATTATTCTTGCCTTACTTTTCATATTTTCGTTGTAAATTAGATGAAAATTCAGCATCAGTTACAGATTATCGTGCAGGTTTTATTGAAATTAATAATATCGGTAGTAAATTATTCATCAGTTCATTAATTAGTGCATTATGTTTAGAAGCATGTATCAGTATAGTACTCCTCAAAGTGTGACAAATATCTTGTGAAAGTAGACGCTGCCACAAATAAACAATCCTTGTAAGAGATCCTCACTATTTACATGGCAAAAGCAAACTGCCAGATAAATAGGAAAGTTATTGCTGTTGACAACATAGCAACCTGGAAAGAATGACCAAGTACAGTAAAATACAAGGGTGTCCATAAATCACACAGGTCTGCAACCAAAAAACTGCATATGATATTTTTACTGTTTCTTATAGATTTTTACTCACTGAAACCGGGGAAAATATTAAAAAATTCCATCCTATCAGGTTTTCTCGCAAAACTCATGTTTTTAGTTTAATTAAGCGTAAAATTTCTCTTTTTAACCTGAAATCTGGTATCCTATTCTTGAGTCAAAAACCTTATCCAATAATGATTTCGTATATTAATTTCATATTTCTAAGAACACTCAAGAGAATTACAAATAGAAAATGCGAGGAATTTGAGGAATGAACAAAAACAGTTATACGCAGACACAAATTTCTACTACGATTCACACAACATTTACTGAAATGCAAAGGGGAAAGTATAATTTGGAATGGCTGCACGAATGCGCTAGTTGTCATGGTTACTGTCGTAGACTGGGAAAAGGTGATTCTTGCCGGAAACTCAGTTTACATCCTGCATTCATTCGTGATTGTGCACGTGTTTTAGCTCTGTATTATGGTTCCAAGAGGTTGTGTAATTTCTCCAGACAACTTGTGTTTTATTTGTGGTGAATACACTGTTAAAAGTCAACAAAGAAACATAAGTGATTCTGTGAATAAAGTTTATTTTGCTTACTTAAAAGTTGAAACTTGGGGATCAAGACAAACCATGGACTCCTCACAAGGTGTGCAGAAGATGTGAGGAAGATCTTCATTTGTGGTTTAAAGGTAAGAAAAACTCTTCGTTTTGGCATTCCTATGATGTGGCGTGAATAGCAAAACCACACTACTGATTGCTATTTCTGTTCGGTAGATGTAAGAGGCTTTAATACTAAAAATAAAAAGAACATATTTTACCCAAATCTTAGTTCAGCTATTCGTCCAGTGCCTCATACCTCAAAAATACCAGTTCCACGCCCACCTTTAAGTTTGGATGATATCCGGAGTGATTCTGAGGATGGAGACACATTACCTCACCAGGACGAATCTAGCTCAGATTTTTCTGTTGATGAGGGACCCCAACCATTTTCTCAGAGCGAGTTTAATTATCTAGTTAGAGATTTAGGCCTTTCTAAAGATGGAGTTGAATTGGTAGGGTCAAGACTGAAAAATAAAAATCTACTGACACCTGGAAATTCATTCTCCTGATACAGGCACCGAGAGAAGGAATTCACTCAGTTTTTTTCCAAAGAGGGAAATCTTGTTTTTTGTAATGATGTTCAAGGGCTAATGAAGTGCTTTGACATAGAATATGATCCATCTGAGTGGAGCCTATTCATAGATTTGTCTAAAACAAGCCTCAAAGCAGTCTTGCTGCATAATGGTAATTCATTTGCATCTCTTCCTTTAGGACACTCGGTGCATTTGGAAGAAATTTATAATGATTTGTCTATGATTCTTGAGAAAATCAACTATAAAGAATATCGTTGGATGGTTTGTGGAGACTTCAAAATACTAACCATGTTGTTGGGTCAGCAGGCAGGTTACACAAAATATTCCTGCTTCCTATGCTTGTGGGACAGTCGAGCCAGAGACCTCCATTGAACCAAAACTGACTGGCCATTTCGAGTTAATGCCCGGCGGAAAAAATGCCATAAATACAACCTTGGTTACACCTGAAAAGGTTTTATTGCCACCTCTTCATATGAAATTGGGGCTTATGAAGCAGTTTATTAAATCACTGCCTAAAGATGGGGAATGCTTCAGATATCTGTATTCCAAGTTCCGAAAATTTCCAGAAACCAAGTTGAAAGAGTTTTTACTGGCCCAGACATACGAAAACTGTTATCGGATTCCCTCTTTTCAGAAACAATTGGGGTCAAGGTAAAAGAAGCGTATGACTCTTTTAAGGATGTAGTGCACAGTTTTTTGGGGGGAATACTAAAGACCCTATCTACAAAACCATTGTACAACACATGTTGACAGCGTATGAAGCTCAAGGATGCAAGATGAGCTTAAAAGTCCATTTCCTACACTCCCATATCGACTGTTTCCCCGAAAACTTAAGAGCCTATGGTGAAGAGCAGGGTGAAAGATTTCACCCGGATGTCCGTGATATCGAGAGACGATACCAAGGAAGATGGGACATCAACATGCTAGCTGATTACTGTTGGATGCTCAAGCGGGAAACAGAAGATGGAAAGCGAAAGCGTGTTCGGAGGAGCGTCAAAGAGAAGAAAAGGTTTCACAGACAAAAAGAGTAAACTTGTAGTGTTAAATATATCATGAAGGAATAGTTTTTTGTTTCTTTTCTCCAATTATAAGAAAAATTATGCATAGTTAATTGTAATAAAATATTGTTTTTTTTCATCGCAGTTGTGCTTTTTTAAACTCCCCATGTTTTGCAAACAAAACTGTTCGTGATGGAGGGAAATGGATGTCATTTTTGGATTCAGCAACCTAAAAAACATAAAATTTACCAAAAATATCCCATGCAGCTGAAAAAAAAATTGCATACCTGTGTTATCTTTACAACTTTAGACTTTATTAACCTTCCAGCGGGCGCGCTTACGCTAATCTTACGACATATCGTGCATCGTATTATATATATATATATATAATATAACATCATGGTTTCTGTGAGGTATAAAAGTGTAACACCAAAGAAGACAGCAGTCGTTGACGAACGATGAACAGTTTCTTTATTTGATTTATAGGTTTCAGCTGATTTAGGGATAATTAATAGTAATATCAAGCCATACTTAAACTATTAAGAGACGCGAAGCGCAGTCACCGGCGACGAAGAAACAAGCCACGCCAAAGCAGGCGTCTGGTAGGAAGGTTACATTATTTTAGAAAGAGGAAGTAGCACCATCGCAGCGAGATTAAGTAGTATTGTGAAAGAGGGGAAATTCCGAGCGTTAGAGCGGTTGAAGCTGGATTTTAGCCCGCTAAAGTGACAGTTAATTGTGTGCTAGAACTTAAGAAGAAATAATTTTACGAATTAAATTTCGAGTAGCATTTTTAAAATTAGGTAAGTGTTAATTTATTACATATATATTGTGTTATTTTACAAAAATTAATACAAGTTTTATTTATGTTATCTGTATTTATTAGCCTAATAGTAAACAAAGATTTTATAAGTAAAATTTCACTTAAATATATAAAATAACGATATAAATATGTAATACGATACACAATTCAAACAAAGATTTTATAAGTAAAATTTCACTTAAATATATAAAATAACAATATAAATATGTAATACGATGCACAATTCAAGTATCTCTTGCAAACGCGCGCCCGCTGGAAGGTTAACTTTAAAACTATACTAGATAATAACAAACAGTTTTCCAGGTGACGTAGATTTGACGAAAAATGTGGACGCCATAGGAGAAAGCTCAGTGTGTAGACTGGTTCATCGAGACAAAGTCCCATACCCAAGTGAAACAAAACTTTCGACGCAGTGTGAAGAGAGACACCGTCCCGACGAACTATTCGGGCTTGGTATACGTCATTTTATGTAAACAGGTAGTGTTCTCCATAAACAGGGGACGCGTCCATCTGTTTCAGACGCCAACATTGCACTTGGGTATCGGACTTTGTCTCTATGAACCAGGTTACACACTGAGATTTCTTCTGTGACGTCCACATTTTTCGTCAAATCTGCGTGACCCGGAAAACAAAAAAAACTTTGAGTTATCTTGTCACATTTTGAAAACCGTTTATTATCTAGTACAGTTTTAAAGTTATTAAAGTCTAAAGTTGTGAAGATAATTTATGGACACCCTGTACTGTAAAGCAATGTTTCTACACTACTCATTTGTGCGTCTTTTCATCACAGCCCCAATTCATTTGTAACCTTTGTAATGATAAAATACTTCGTTTGTACGACACAAAGCTTCAGTTATACGTCGTTTTTCCCCTTTATAAAATTCGGAAATTTTCTGCCTCGGTCATTATCTCTCCGTTCATATTAAGGGAAAGCTTTAGCTGGAAAACGATATAACATCCTTTCCCTCCCTGTCATTTCCAAATAAAGGCCTAGCTGCATCGTATGAAATAAGGAAAGTATAGTTGGTTCTCACTATGTGCGATAAAGGTATGGTTTTCCTCGCTTTTATGATAAATGTATAATTTTAAAATTAATTATTATATTATTGCTTCCATTCTACGTAGTAATATACTAGTACTATCTTTTTAAAAAATTATTACTTTTAAATGTATTTTTGCATTAGTAGCATTAAATTTGTAATAATCAAAATTGTTTATTGAAGTTTCGATTTTACTTTTTTTTTTTTCATTTATACGTCGTTTTACGTCAGCCCCTTAAAAGGCGTATGAACGGTGCTTTACTTCGTGGCGTAGCTGAAACTTTTGCCGCCCGGGGCGAACTTGCAACATGCCACCCTTCCTCTACATGATACATAGGGCATATAAAACTCAAAGTAAAAATAATAAATTCCTGGAAAAAAGAACATTTTATTAGCAACGCAATTCGTTGTTGAACGCCCTCGATCTCTTCAGATGGGTTGCGAAATCGGACATCTGTCACCAGTCTTTCTTTCACAAATCTGCAAGTTACCGATGAAAGGCGAAAAATACGAATTAATTACGTTAATTTTTGTGTACACAATGATTAAGCTAGCATCACTGCTCTTAGTTATAAACTTGTTTCCCTGCATGTCTGATTTTGCCGCCCCTTTCGAAGTGCCGCCCTGGGTGGACTGTCCCCCTCTAGCAACGCCACTGCTTTACTGTATCCCGTGACTGGCACCCAGTTAACCATGAATGTCAAAGCAACAGCAATTTTGAAGTTCTAAATTTATTTCCGGAATTTGTTCCTGTGAGGTAAAAAATTATAATGGACTATCAATCTGCCAATTTTCGAAGACGTCGAGTGACGAAGATTTTCTCGATTTTAAAACACATCCAGTGCCCATGTTTGACATTTTGGTTCACTTTAAATGTTAGGAAAAACTAGTGTTAGTAAAGAGGAGGTGCAGGCTTGAGTGGATGTAGAACAAATTCTGTTCCCGTCGCTCTCTCTCTTGATGACGAAGAGATAATCGAACATATACTGGGAAAGGATGAGGATATGCAAACGAAGAAAGATACTTTGGAGGAAACTGGCCAGTGATTGCAGACATTTATAATATTTGCCGAGCAATGTTCATCTATGTCGGCACATGCTATGAAACTTCATTGTATTCGTAGTGAATGTTTGTAACTCTAGCGACTATCTTGTAACCAGGCAGACATTCGAAGTTATGTTATCACCCTAAGAAATTCGTAACTTCCGTGTAATAATAAACAAGGTAGTTTTTTAAAGTTTTCCCCCCTTCTGAAATATAAAATTATGTGAATCTATTTTAATTTTTAATAAAATGGACGATTTGCGATATTATTTGAAAAACATATAAGTTCCAGGAATATATATTCAACTATCCAGCAATTTTTTTTCCCGGAATCGGCAAGGTCCCGTAGTTGCCGGATAAAAGAGATTCTACGGTATATGCATTCTGATTATAGTAAACAGAAAATTTTCGTGTGATGCCAATGGTTTAAATAGTCAATCCTCATTAATTATCGGTTTGATTTCAACTGCAGGTTGAAAGAAATTATATGTGTACAAACTTTAAAATTTACTTTTTTGTCCTTATAGTGAAGGATGGCGATACTGTGAAACATTATCGCATTCGGCAGCTGGATGAGGGTGGTTTCTTTATTGCCCGAAGAACAACCTTTCGTACTCTGCAAGAGCTTGTAGAACATTACAGCAAAGATGCTGATGGTCTATGTGTTAACCTTAAAAAACCTTGTGTTCAGGTATTGATCATATATTTAATTTTTTTCTCTGTATTTTTTATCACTACAATTTCCCATTGTGACTTTAATTTCAGATGTTTTTTCCCTCTTTCTCTGTTGATTAACCCCTTTAGGGATCGCATTTTTTTTTTTTTGGGGGGGGGGGGGGTATTAGAAGAACCCTCCCCCGTTGGGATGGGGCTGTCGTTTTTATTCATTTTAAGATGGCATAGAATATTTGAGATGCTTATGGATCCTACGTAATTTTTGTGTCAAATTATAAGGCTAATTAATGATTCAATTTTAGTTTATAAGTCTAAAAATGCGATAATGCGATGCACGTCAATATGACGGGCGCGAGATTTAAGGGGTTAATAAACTAATCTTGTATAAAACGATGTTATGCGATAAAACTATTGAGCCAGTGGGTGTGTTTTTTTCCGCTATCTACATGAATAGTCACTTCTTAGTGCTGTAAGTAATATGTATAAAACTTGCGACTTCTATAAATTATTAAAATTATTCTGCCTCTTGTGATATATTTGTCAGAATAGTTATATTTATGCCATTGTTTAATTTTTACTTCCTAATTTACTTTTAGCTTTATATTAACAATTATAATAAATGGTCATCAGATTAGAAATTGTGGCTTATTTTCTGGTCATGTTTTTAATACTGAATTTGAGGATATTTTATTGGCTGCTTTGTTTTGGAAATCATAATAGAAAAGGCCAGAAAAATCGGTGACGATCACATGGTTTGGTTTGGCTACGTGCCAAAGAGATTCAGATCAGACAGTCTGCCTACAAATTGGCATACACACAGGATACTGTTTTGATTCTGTGATGACTTAATATTAAATAGGAGTTATACCAGATTTAATTTATTTCCCTAATATATTCTTTCGGCATTTTTTTGTTTGCTGTTTTCTCTGTGTGTTGGTAAACAATGAATCTTTTTGCTAAATTATAGGATTTTCAAAGTATCCAACGGACGTTATTGCTATTTGACGTTTTTTTTTTATTATTATTATTATTAAAAGTGAGTTAAACAGTTTTTCTTCTTTTTTATTTTGCGTTGTTTCATCGACGCAGAACTCCGTTAATATTAAATAGAAGTTATACTGGAAATAATTTATTTTTCCACTTATCGTGGATCTTTTTGTCAAATTATGATGTTTCGGTCGTTAATTTTTTTTTTTTTTTAATTGAATTCTCCACTCAGAACTCCGTAAGAAGAATTATGTTACCAGTTGTAAGTTAATGTCAATTGTTTCATCAGTTCTGTTTTTCATGCTTTTTTTTATTTCTTTAAGCACTCTGCCAATGTGCATGAGATTTTCTACTATAACTTTCATTAGTAAAAATCTATGACAATCAGATCTGAGATATTGTTGGCAAGCTGAAAGCCCGTCTTAGACGGGCACAAATCTTCTAGTTTTAAATAAAACCCTACATTTTTTTGATATTAAGAAATTTCTTATTGTATCAACAAAACCTGATTTTGTATTAGAGAAAACATTGTATTGTCTGTCAGTTACTTATTTCAAAATTAAAGTTGCTTTTCTTTACCATTGTGCTGTAGCAACTTGTAAGTCCTGGCGCAAAAATATGCCTAAATAAGATATTTCCTCTGGAATGGAAAAAAAATAGAAAATGCATCTGTCTCCTTAATGCAATGAAATATTTTTAATTTGGATTTTTATATCAGAATACCCTTAGGAATTCCATGCAAGTTACTTGTGTGCATGCTTTTAAGATCAAATTAATATTGGATTTCTTATTTAATCTCTTGCATGCAGTTTGTGAAATCCATTATATAAATAGCTATTTTTTTAATATTCAAGCTTTGCTTTTCAGTCATATTTAATACGCAGGTAAATGGTGGGTTCAGAGTTAATTTGAACAGTCTCTTTTGCCCTTTTTACACTAATACTGGCATGGTAGTATGGAAATGTTATATTTTCTGTATAATAATGATTCAAGACCATACATCAATTTCTATCTACCAGGCAGCAAGAACAATTAGAAGTCCTCTGTTATTTTAAATGCATCTAACTATCTCATGGACTTCATTCACTTTAAATCTGAACCCTCAAAATGTTACTTAATGTGTATTTAATGCTTGCATGATGCTTAGTTAATATTTTCTTTTTTAATTAAGGTTGAGAAACCAACTACTGGTGGACTGTCACATAATACCAGGGACCAATGGGAAATTGACCGGAGCTCTCTTAAGTTTGTCCGTAAACTTGGCCAAGGTCAATTTGGTGAGGTTTGGGAAGGACTGTGGAATAACACTACGCCAGTTGCCATAAAAACTCTTAAAACAGGTATATCACATAAATTTTATTATTGCTCCTTTTATAAGAAAAAAAAATGTTTGAAAGAATATTTTTGTTCAACTGCAAATTTTGAGTTATATGCAATAAATTATAGATTTGATGAATTCATTATAACCTGGACACTTAATTAAAACCTTTGAGATTTGATAACTGTTGGGATTTGATCAAAGCTATGCAAGATTGAAATTTTACACATATAAATATTTATTTTTACTCTCGACTGGTTATGGGTTTCTGGGATATAAAATGATATATAAGAATATGTGAAAACAAAAATACCATATTTGTGATGAAAATATATAAGAATATGTGAAAACAAAAATACCATATTTGTGATGAAAAATAATTAGAAGTGGGTAAATAACTAAATTACAGCCTCGGAGACATCACAGTGTGGGATGGGAATTTTCCTTTAGGGACCCCAAAGTGTTCGCTTTCATTTTGTTGCATGTTATTAAGAAAATATATGCTTGAAATATTTCATTGAAATAGATTTATAATAAATTATCTCACATAATTTATCCAAAAAGCAGAATCAGAAAATTTAATTAATGATTTATGGACCACAATCATGTGTTAATTGGCCCAAACTGCCTGAGATGAATCCTGTGATTACTTCAAAACTGGATATCTGTACTAGGGCACATTAGTATTTGTATAATTGCATTCAAGTGTGCATAACATTTCATAATGAGGGTGAGAGCAATTCACTATCATGGTAACTCGATTGCTAATATCTGTTGTTGTATGAGGAAAGCATTGTTAACAGAAGAAGGAAACTTATACCTTTTTCTTAAAACTGCATTGCCCTGACTTAAGATGGTTTATCTTTTTTACTGCACAAAATTTTTCAGTGTCAATATTTCTTGGTATTTCAAGAGAAAATAATTTCTATTTTGGTCTTTAATGAAGGGTCATTGAGCCGTCCTATTCATTATAAACATGAAGGTTCAAAATAAACCAGAATGCCATGATGATACATTTTTTTGATATATGTATCATATTTGTGTATGTTATGTTCATATAACTTTATATTGTAACACAATTATTTCAACCTTTTCTTGGTATGGTATAGTGTACCTTGAAAAACAGTTAAAATGCATATGCTTTGAACTTTTTACTGTAAATTCTTTTTTTTTTTTCTAAATATGTTGATATTTTGTTATACTTTTGAATGTCAATTTGGAAAGATTTTTTCAATTCCTACTATTAGTTCACACTCTCCTTATATATATTTATATATCTTTTTCTGATTTTCAATCGTTAATAAAATACTTTTTATTCATCCACTCAAGTTCAAATACATTTTTTTAAACTTGTAGTGGATGACACTTGATGTTAATACAGTTTTTTCAAATATTAATTCATTAATTAAATTTAATTAATTAATTTTAGTTTTATGTGGGAGAAAAAAATTTCTAAAATAAAATTTTTCTTTGTTGACCTAAGTAGGAATTGACTTAAATTTATATATATATATACATTGCTTGTTTTAATGATTGTTTGTACATGGTATTAAAGCAACTTAACTATAAAAATTATAGATCTTGGAAGATGCAAGGTATAAAAGTAAAGGTGTTTTTTACTCGTTTTTTAGATGTCTTATCGAAAATATCGGTCTCTGATTTTGATTTATGTTTAAACTGCTGAATTTTATCAAGTTTTCATAGGTTTTAAATATTAGAAAGCTTGGTTTGGATATTACTGTTTTAAATTGGAAAACATTTATTGAATACTGAAATATCAATTTTTTTTCCAGGCACAATGGACCCCAAAGACTTCCTTGCTGAAGCACAAATTATGAAAAAATTACGTCATCCAAAATTAGTGCAATTGTATGCTGTTTGTACATTAGAAGAGCCCATATATATTATTACAGAATTAATGAAAAATGGAAGTTTGCTTGAATTTTTGCAAGGTAAGTTGTTAGTAAAAATACTTGTTCACATAATCTTTTTGCGGTTATTTTTATAAATATCTCTTCATATGCATTTTATAATTACATTATTAGAATATTCACTTTTTAATGATTTTAAGGAAATGTTTATCATTGATTAATATTTGCAGGTCGAGGCAGATCTCTGAAGTTGCCACAATTAATTGATATGTCTGCTCAAATTGCTGCTGGTATGGCTTATCTTGAGTCACAAAATTATATACATAGAGATCTTGCAGCTAGAAATATTCTAGTTGGTGAAAGTAACATAGTAAAAATTGCAGACTTTGGTTTGGCAAGGTTGATTAAGGTAAGTGCTCTGTCTTTTATTTGTAATACATATACAGAGTTGTTCTTTCAGTTGATAGTGTTGTAGAAAGAAATATTTTATTTTCAACTCCATGCGGATGTAAAGTTTTATTAAGTTTTTGGGAATTCTTTATATTGAAAAGTTTAATCTTCTGCTATGCCTATTTTAGTAACATTGCCCAGATTTCTTCAGTAATATTTTTATCTTACTATAAAAATATATTACCTTATCTCTAACTATTCATTTTACTCCTTTTTTTGTATATGGTTAAATTTTTTTTAGAAACTATCCATAAAAATTCAGTTATTAAAAATTGCTTATAAGTATGTACCTAATTACATGGAAATCTCAAGTTCTTATATTTATATGGTTTTAATTTCATGGTATTCCATCTGAAATTTGATGTGAACATGAAAGTCATCTTCAAAAGTAGAAACAGCATTTCATTTCTTTTTATACACTGTCAAATGTTATGTATGTAAAATGAAACTGCTCCTTTAAAGATTGGCTTTATTCATAACCTATTTCAATAATTGCAGAGAAAGTTGGAAAGATTTCCTTGTGGGATTCTAAAATGAAGTTTCATAAGAATATATAAATAAACAAGTTTGTGGACTAAAATTACAATTGCACATGTTATTAAAATTGTAGCCATAGAAAAGGTCGACCCCATTCTAAATTTCGAAAGCTCATCAAGATTTTGATATTAAATTTAGTTTTATAAATTACGAATTTTCAGCTTTTCTAAAGCTCCTCTCTTCTGCTGTCAGAAAGATCCTCTTTTTGATTGATAAACCATTCTTTTGTTACTTTTAATGTTTCAAAAATCATAAAAAGTGGTAGGAACTGCATTTTGTACTTGCATACAAAACATCCTTTTTCGTGACCTTGTACTTTTCACTGAAATTGAAGAAAATATACTGATATATATTATACATGTGAAAGTTCCTGAAAGACTGCCATGCAAATTATCCATATGTTTCTTTTAAAGAAAAGTTATCTTGAGTATTAGCATCAGAACTAAGATAGTCGGTAAAACGTTTATATGATGATAAGCAGTGGATCTTTTATATTCCATAACATTTTATTTTGTTATTCAAACATACAATAGAAATATAAAGAGCAATTTTGTAATATTTTTTACCTGAAATAAGTATTTATTGGTGGCTTTTCTTATTGCAGGTTTTGTTTAATTACTGTAGGAATTAATCGGAGCAATTTTAAAAGAATAAACATGTGGAGTTTAATAGTTTATTATATGAGTCAGTTAGCACTTGTAAAGTTTGTTGAATACAGTTGTGCAACTCATGACTAGTTAATTGTTGTTCATAGATGGTTATCACAATAAAAATGAAAATTTATGTAATAAAATTTTTTTTCGCCTTTCCCAGTTATCCTTTTTTTTATTAATAGTATAAACATAGTATGAAGTAATTAATTATTTTAAGATTGAAGTAGTAAGTAGTAGTGTAAATAAAGGTAGCATGAAACATGTCAAGATTGAATCATCATAAAATATTTCACATTTAATGATAGTACACTGCTTGCTGCATGCTTAATATTAAATCTATAATAGGATAAAGATGGAAATTATTTTACAAACTCTGAAGTACAGTGATGCCTGGCATCCAGTATGGTGTTCTAACTTCTTTTACAGAACATAGCAAATTTATTTTTAAAAGAACAACCTATTTAAATTTTATCCATGTTTTGCTTCTCGTGAAAGAGAACTGACAAATCCAGGTAGTTGTTGATAGTTGTTTCGACTTCATTCAAATAACTGATATTTAAAATTTATAATACTATAGTGTTATTTTTCTCAAATGGTTTGAGCTCCGTTTTGCATACTGAGAACTGAATTTAAATCCCATTACAAGTATAGTTCATGCAAGAACAGTTTTGAAAATTGGATATTTTTGTCCATATTTCAATATTTTTCACTTAATGTTTTGATGTTTTTTGCCATAATTTGTTTAACTATTTATTAATTTCAATGAAATTTTGTTTCATTGTAGGAAGATGAATATGAAGCCAGAGTCGGCGCTAGGTTTCCTATAAAGTGGACAGCTCCAGAAGCTGCTAACTACAGCAAATTTTCTATCAAATCAGATGTTTGGTCTTTCGGCATTCTCCTTACAGAGCTTGTAACTTATGGCAGAATACCATATCCAGGTAAACTTGCATATACATTGTGCCATGTTCTCTGTGATGTTTATTGGAAATTATATATTCTTTTGCATAAATAAAATCTGCTTACGAAATATTTCATATTTATAACAATATCTGGAAAAATGTTATACATTTGATGCCAATTTTTATTTATAGGTATGACAAATGCCGAAGTGTTGCATCAAGTTGAGCATGGCTACAGAATGCCATGTCCGCCTGGATGCCCTCCTGCTCTTTATGAAATTATGTTGGAATGTTGGCATAAAGATCCCATGAAACGACCAACATTCGAAACCTTACAATGGAAGTTAGAAGACTTCTTCACCATGGAAGGATCAGAGTATAAAGAAGCTTCCTTGGCCTACTGACAACTACCTCCACGCCCTAGATATGAATGGGGTGTGCAGCAGCTTGGTAGGAATATATTGATTCCTCACTATGATCTCAATGGATAAGGAATTCTTCTGTGCTTAAAGAAAAAGTATGATCACTGAAAGTAACTGAAGAATGTTGCTACCTAATGGTGCAGCATAGACAGATTATTAATGTTTACAATGGACAAGTTAAGTTGCTTTAAAATGTGCAAAGATGATTTAAGCAACTTTCTTTACATTTGTATTGAATGTATCCTAGAGAATCCAACCAAGCATGTGTGAAGTAGTTGATACGTTTGTAAATTATTGAAATTAATGTAATATATCAGATTTTTCTAACCTCATTTTATTTATTGAATTGTGTCAGACTTCCCATTCCTTTAGTATTATAGTGACTGTCATACAGAACTTATTTCAAGGAAGAGAAAACTCTTAAAAATAAAATTGTTCATTTTTATCTGTGATTGTATAGTTATGTGATTGTGCTAATTCTGCCTAACTACTTTAGTGAAATGTCTTAAATGTATTCAATTAGAACTGCTGCTAGAATAACTTTTCATTGTCATTGGTAAGATAAGTGATAATTTAACTGTCATGCATTTCCTATACATGCAATTAACTATAGGCATCTCATTCTGTCGAGATATTTTCTGAGCTGAGCCACTCATGCCAACACTGAATTTTGATACCAGTATCATAAATGCATTTTTTCTTGCAAATGATAAATATGTACAATTTTCAGATTCTCATGTATAGCAAAATATTAGATAATCATGTTCTTGATATATTAGCAGTTTTGTAAAACTCATGGGTCGTACTTGTTTATGTGTGATTAAATCATTTGTCTCGCAGCTACTTAAATGTTCCGTGAGGTTAAAGCGGTAATTTTACTGGGGCCATGTCATCAACAATATTGCCTTATGATTAAAACCTAGTTGCCGTGCATATCGCAATACTGCTGTGCCTCTTGATGGAAAATACTTTTTTAATACAAATACTGTACACAAAAATTAAGTTTTTAAATTTACATGTGTCATTGCCATATTAATGCCAAGTAATTTTTTTATCTAATTTCTAACTATTTTTATAGTTTTCAGTTAATAGATTTAATTTATTCTCCTGTATGATACAAGAAATGTTTGATAATAGAAATTCTCATATCTGTGTCTTGTAGTTTTTTTGTCTGGGAAAGTTTAAAAGTTGTACATGTTTTGTGTTGTTAGCATGTGTCGGTACTAAAAGTTCGTAAATAAATTTTAAAACTTTTTTTATTCTAATAGTATATTTATTCTATATATCCCTTTCCCAACTCCTTTTCTAATTTTAATCTTAATGTGTATTACACATGAAAATGTTGTGTGAAGATAGCTTTCTTTTGTCTGATAGTCTTTAGGTAGAACTAACCATTCTTGCCTTTTCATAATTTGTCTATTTTCATTCAATGTAAATTTGTATACTGTGAATTATTTTACATATTCTGCTAAAGTCAATGAATGTATGTGTATGTGTATAAGATGTTTCAACTTAGAAACTGTAAAATTCAGTTTATTTAAATTATTGTAAGCTATTTTATATTTTATGTAATTTTCTTCTGCTGTATACAATCAACATTTTGGACGAAATTTTCAGGAAAATGCTTTAGTCGGACATTCATAATATTTGTAGAATTTTAACACAGCATAGTGCTAATGTGATTGTTGTCAAAATGCAGTGCTGAAGTTCAAAATGTCATTATCTGAAAAACGACGTTAATTTTTCTAATTTATTGCTTTTCTGTATCACTTTTGTTAAATAACCAGTGACTTTTTTTTTCTGAGAAATAAAATTTTTACAAACAGAAACTCAACATTTGTGTTTATTTCTGTTATGTTTTTACAATACAGTTTTGAATGTAAGTAGATGGACATATAATTTAAATTATGCAATTGAATATTTTATTATTATTTACATTACCCCAGATGCCAAGACAGCCCAGGGGTAGATCACTTGCCACTATTATGTACTACTTTTGCCTTACACCCTTTTTGGGTAGGCTGGGCCGTCGTGGGTATTAGAGACTATTATGTACTTTGAAAAATAACACAAAAACTTTGTTAATTGAGGCACATTAGAATTTTTTTTGCCCTCCTCCCTAACACTGGGGAAGGTCATGTGGGCCTCAAACACAAAACTGTTTCATATAAAATAAAAGTCTACTCTATAGTTATCCATGTACTGTTTTGTTAAGATTATTGAGAATATTCAACTACATATTACTATTTGTAATATTTTGATGCATATTAATTTTTTTGTAGAATTTAGTGAAAGATTTAACAATGCTATAATTTAGCTATTAAAACTAATTTTAGGCTGTATTATTTTTGACAATTTGCATTCTGTTGAAAGTGAAATGTGGTTCCCATTTCCTATGCAAGAGAACAATTAACTTTTTTTTCATATTTTGAATTTAAAGTCAAATTACTATATAATGTATCTTAAAACTAGTAATCATTGTGGTTTCGGTGAACATTTAGATCTGAATATCAGTCCCCTTATACCAAATACATTCTAGCTCTGTACAAAAGAATGGCGCATTTATGCATTTGGAATAATGGCATCCGTCTTAGTTGAGGCCGCTTCCTTTAAAAGTATGACAGTTTTTCTAGGCTTCTTGCCTAAATACTATTAAGAAAACCTTGAATAGAATTGTGCAACTCTGCTTATGGTAAAGAAAGAGAAGCTACAAGATATTTTTATTGCTGAGAAATACTATTTTATGTTTTTTACTGAAGATTTTAAATGAAGGGTAGTATGTTTATTTAAAATTAAACAACCCCCCTTTTTTAATTTTTGAAATATACAAATTGTACAACTTAAGTTTTTTTTTTTTTTTTTATTGAACATGTCAATTTATGAGCTGACAAATTTTGGATGGGATATGGAATAGAATTTAGATATGTATTAAGTAATGATAAATACATCAAGATGATATGCGAAGAACATTTTTACCGACGTTATCAAACCTTCCCAGCTGCTGAAATGCAAAAACTGCATCATCTATATCATATACTGTTTCGATTATTGGAGAAATCTGTAAAATAAAAATACATTAGCCTATATACTTGACAAAATACACTAAAGATTTAAAATTGTCTGCTATGTGACTATGTAATTGAGAGGTGAAAAATGCAGAGATAGTTGTAAGGAAACATCTAATATTGAAGTTTTGGTTATTTGGATGCTAGAAAAACTAGGAATAAAAATTTTAATAAAAACAGAACTAAATATCTAATCTAATAATGAAATAAATATCAACAATGCCAGGGTGAGGCATAACGGGGTACGGCTATTTGATTAAGAATGAAAATATCTTATTGAATCATTGTAAGAAATCCTTGCCAGGCATGCATAAAATTTTATTTTCACAGCTTTGTTCAATATGATCAAAGTCATGATTATTTGGATGGGCTGAAAAAAAAATCTTTTTTTTTTCCATGTCGCTGCTACTCCGTGGAAAAGTTGCGAATGGGTGAGAAATTAAACGAGGGAAAAAATTACTAAATTGATTGATATCTTCCGCTCCCGCATTGACCTTGAAAATCGTAAAAAATTGCGAAAATCGATTGTTTTTAAAATTTCTGTCTATCTGTTTATTATAGCATTAGCTGCCAAGTGCTGATCTTCGTAAGAGTAATAAAGTTTATTTTATCAAAATCGGTCCATAATTTCCGGTGGCACGTTCCCTCCAAGGTTGGCAAAATATGTGAAATTACTTCGATATACAATTTTTAGTTCCTAACCCTCAACATAATCTTCATACATCATCTTGTCAAAGAATTGCAACAGATCGATGTATATGCATGACAAAAAGTCATTTAGGTCTAGAAATATATCTGTGCGATGACTGTTAGCGAATTTACCTTTTAGAGAATGGCAAGTGATTTTGTATTTTGAGTAGGTGTACAGAATAAAGTTAGTTTGTTGATTTGAATCCTGGAGTGATGTTTCTTTTATAAAATTAGTGTACACTTAGTAATGTATAAGCTGAAGCTTAAGGAACTCGGGTAGATTCCTATAAAGCAAATCACATTGTGGTGACCCGTAAGTGATTAACCAGTGTAAGGTCAGTAAATAATTTTCGTTTTGACAAAGTTCTTATTGATATTATGGGGGATCTCATTAAAAAGCGAAGCAAAGTAAGAGCTAATTTTACAAAGCGTTATAATGCATTAATAACGGCTTTGAATGAGAAAGAGTTAACTCGTGAAGATATCGAAATAAAGCTTTCTTCTTTAGAAAGGACTGCTATAGATAGTAAATTGGACGAAAGTCTATGTAGTGCATTAATAGATGCCAAATCTGAGAATTATGATAACGAATACGAGAAAATAGAAGAATACCGTAAAAAATTAGATATTGTCCGCTTTTGCGTAAAGGCTTATTTGGAAAAACTTTCTCCTCGATGTGTGCCGGAATCAGTTAATGTAGAGAAAGCCAAATTAAAACTTCCCAAAATAGAACTAGTTAAATTTGGCGGAGGCGTAAAAGATTGTCTTAGTTTTTGGAGCCAATTCAACAGAATTCACGAGGATGTTAACATTGGCGAGGAAGATAAATTTCAATATCTCATACAGAGTACGTCAATTGGCAGTAGAGCGCGGAATATCGTAGATAGTTACCCGCCGACTGCTCAGAATTACGCCAAGGTTGTTGATAGCCTGAAAACGAGATTTGGCCGTGAAGAGCTTCTCCTTGAATATTATGTTAGAAAACGGTTGTCATTGGTAGTGAAAAATGCTAAAAATTTGAATTCAAAACTGAACATAATGCGACTTTATGATAAATTGGAGTCACATTTAAGATCACTAGAATCAATTGGCGTAACTACTGATAAATATGCTGCTATGCTTTTTACGTTAGTCGAATCGTGCATTCCTGAAAATTTATTAAGAGTTTGGCTGCGAAATCCAATGGTCAAGGAAGAAAAGGATAAAAATTCGTGTGGCGTTAAATATCACAGTCATTATTATTTCTTTGAGAGGAGGTTGAAGGTGAAGAAAAGATTTCGTTGGTAAAATCTGGCTTCAAATCCAACGAAGCTATGAATCGAAATGAAAAAGACGGAGATAACGGAACATCAGTTCCAACGGCTAATGATCTGATATATGGGGCTAAAGCTTTGAAGTCATACATATTCTGTGCAAAAGGCCATAATTCTCAAGATTGTTTTAAAGGGCAAAAAATGTCTTTTGAAGAAAAGCCAGACATTTTAAGGAAGAGCAAGGCCTGCTTTTTATGTTTAAAAGTCGGGCACCTTTCTCGAAATTGCAAGTCTAATGTTCATTGTTTGATTTGTCGGAAAAAACATTGGACAAGATTATGCCCTGAAGCGTCCAACAATATAAAGATTAACATTACGCATAATATATATATATATAAACAAATTTTTTCAGAAAATCTAAAAACCCAAATATTACACAAATACAAAAAAAATATATTAAAAGGAGAAAGCTATTTTTATATTCGCGCAAAAGCTGCGTCAACAAAAAGCAATATAACAAAACATACAAGAAACAAAAGACAAAATATCAAAAACATACAAGAAACAAAAGACAAAATATCAAAAACATACAAGAA